>JAWRVZ010000215.1:572500-575000 GCA_037043235.1 Rhodeus uyekii | reverse complement strand
CATCCTGCCCTGATCACGTGACAAACAGCCCACAGGAACTTAAATTATTTAATTTAGATTATTTACTTATTCAGCATTACAGACCTTTCGAGAATAACAAAAGCAAAGATGAACAACAAATAAAGTATCTTTAAATTAAACGCACGCGTGACGTCACCGAACGCGTTTCTCACTGCCGAGGAATCGCTCGTGACATTATAACGTTATAAGCGCTGTAACGCGACGCGCGTTATAACAGTCTCCGCGCTCAAACACGCGTCGGTGTCCCGCGCCGCTCGTCCTGGAGCGAGTACAGAGGAGCGATCGCTATAGGTTTCATTTCAACGCTCATCACGGAGGTTAAAAACGCGGATTTAATCTACAGCGTGAAAGTAGACGAAGAGCATCGCGCATGCGCAGCTCACACAGCGCCCTCTAGAGGCTCAACTCACATCAGACTAAGATATTATGTTTATAATTTTATTTTTTTAAGTTTATCCTAGTCTGGCTGTATTTTTCAATCTTTAAAACCGATATAATCATATATATATATACACACACGTGTGAGAGAGGGAGCGAGTGTGTGTATGAGTGAGGGTGTGTATGAATGAGTGTGTGTGCACATTGAAGAGATGAGCTGCAGGGAAATCTGTAAATTAGCGTCACAAGCCAAACAACCAGCAAACAATTATAGTTCCTGCCAGGAATAAAGCTGCTCTATTATGAGAACGCAGTGCAGAATAAATAAATAAATAAAAAATCGAGCAAAATAAAGAGTTTCACTCAAAAGAAAAAGTAAAAGCCTTAACGTTTAAACTCATTACAACAAGAACAGCTGCATTTTTTGTGCTTTTGCATTTTTATTTGTTTCCTGTCACTGTTGACTGACCAATAAATAAACATGATTTTTTCCATTCTTTGTGATGAGAAATCATTTAATACACATTCAACACAAAAAGCATTTCCAGGCAATGAAACACTGCAGACTTGAGCCTCCCTAGAAAACTATGAGAAGTAAAACTACAATCATCAGTTTTAAAATCTGCCAGCCAAAAAAAAAAAAGATTTTGAGAAATCTTGGTTTCTTTCTTATAAAGAGTGAATTGCAAAGATTTCAATCTGTAATTCTGAGAAAAACAGTTCAAATTGTGAGATAAAATGTCTCAAATAACTTTTCTTTGTAGTTTGTCAGAATTAGGACAGAATTTAAAGAGACAAACGTAGTATTTGTGTACGCCGTGGCAGAAGCAAGCTTCCTCAGCTTGTCAGAGCAGACGGTAGACGACGTGCTGCGGTTCACGAGGCGCTGCTGTGGATCTCGGGCGTGAGGTTGATGAGGGTGTTGCTGGCTTGAGCCAGTTCAGAGATGGACACTCTTCCTCTCTGCTTGATGAACTGAGCCACAGCGTTCAGCTCCTCCGGCGTGATGAAGATGAACTTCCCTCGGTCATCGATCACTCCTGCACACACACACCACATTACTCACACTATTCCTGCTCATCTAGAATGGGAATAACAGCTTCTCTTCTCTGATGATGAGGGCGGGGCAATAACCTGTCAATCACAGGAGATCCACCAATAGCAAACCTCAACCATCCAATCACTATCAAGCCCCGCCCACAATTGTTCTTGTTTGTGAAGCAATTAATTTATGTGAGAGAGTGTGTGAGAGTGAGAATGTGTGTGAGAGTGTGTGTGTGCGCACGTGTGTGAGAGAGATAGAATGAGAGTGAGTGTGTGTGAGAGAGTGAGAGTTTGTTCAGCTTCCCTGTGTGTCAAACAGTAGAGAGAGCGGCGCTTGCAACATCAAGGTCATGGGTTTGATTCCCAGGGAAAGCAAGAACTGATTAGAATATAAATTTGTTTCTTGAATGCGATGAAAGTCACTTTGTAAAAGGACAGGAGGTTGAGGAGATGCTACAAAGGTGTAAAGCAGGTGTTTAGCATCAGCACGCGTCACACACTCACACACACGTACCTGTCAGAGAACCGTCTGCGATCAGGTCCTGCAGTCTGGCAATGGCGTCCTGACATGAAGACACAATCAGCTGAAGCTCAAAAGTGTTCAGAGGTCAGAAGGGTTGCGATGCGCAGATACTGACCTGAGTGCGCAAGCCGAAGTGCGACGCCAGATCCTCCAGCAACACCACTTTACATTTCTGAGGAGATTAAAGTGCCATAAATATACATAAATGTGTTTCATATCGGAATCAGAATCTGTAATGAATTCCTTTAAAAGACTCATTCATTCATTTCCATCATCTGATCAAATGCATCCAGTTCCAAATAAAAGCAGACAATTATAATAAAATATCTTTCATTTGAAAAGTATATTATACTGTATTATATTATCATAAGATGCATATTAAGAGTTGTTTGAATGCATGACTGATAGACATTACCTTGACGTACTGGATGAACTCTTGCAGCAGATTACGAGACTGAAAAACACAAAATTACTTTAAAGTCTTAACACTTCCTGCGCAGTGTGTGATTGAGTGTGTGTGTGTGTGTGTGTGTG
>JAWRVZ010000215.1:557500-570000 GCA_037043235.1 Rhodeus uyekii | reverse complement strand
TCCAGCTCGGCCTAAGACACACACACACACACACACAAATAAGCAGATGTCAGCTGCGGGTGAATTGTGAGACGTATTAGCGGTGTTTGTAACCTCTCTCTGAGCTTTCCGCGCTTGTTTCTCTTCCAGCTTCTTTTGTTTCTTTGCTCCGACTTTCCCGGAGGCTTGAGGTCGTTCCTCTGACGGCTGCCTGTCGTCCTGATTCTCTTCGGCTTCAGCGGGACTGTCCTCTGAAGACACGGACAGGTCAGAGGTCACAGGAACTAACAGTTATCAACACAATTCCCTGATGATTAATCGCAGTGCATTCAACAAACTCTTCTGTATCACAGTTTTCAAGAACCCAAAGACACTTATTTCTGAGATAATATGTTATAAATATATGAAGAAACCATCAGAATGAAGATAATAGAATAAAACGTACCAATTCATTGTGATTAGTCATATAGCTATGAGTAAGTTATAATTAATTTGTTAAAGTTAATTTGTCCTCAGTTTTGTGCTGTACTGTTAGATGTATTATTAATAAGATTACTTCAATATAATTTTTGCATTTTAATATAATTTACTCTTTTACATTAATCTTTTTAATTATTCAATGTAATTTACATATTTATTAAAATATTTTTATAATTTATATACTTATCCATTTTAACTTTTTTAAATATTTATTTTAATATAATTATTTACTTATTTTTATCTTAACTATTTAAATATTATTTATTTACATATCTATTTTAATTATTTTCTTAAATATGTATTTAAATATAATGTATTTACTTATTTCAATCTTTTTATTATTTATTTAAATATTATATATTTATTTATTTTGATCTTTTTTTATTTAAATATTTTATTTACTATCATTTTGATCTTTTTTTAAATATTATTTATTTACTTATTTTGTTCTTTTTTATTTATTTTATATATATATATATATATATAAATAATTTATATAATTAGGAGGTTCATGAAAATGTTGTGGCAAATAAAACAGACACTTAAATGTGTATTTTGGATGTTTTCTTTCCACTATTCAGAAAGAACCAAAACTGACCAGAGCATGAATGAGAGAGTGTGTGAGTGTGAGAGGGAGTGAGAGAGTGTGTGAGTGTGAGAGGGAGTGAGAGAGTGTGTGAGTGTGAGAGAGTGTGAGAGTGAGAGGGAGTGAGAGAGTGTGTGAGTGTGAGAGAGTGTGAGTGTGAGAGGGAGTGAGAGAGTGTGTGAGTGTGAGTGAGTGTGAGAGTGAGAGGGAGTGAGAGAGTGTGTGAGTGTGAGTGCACAGTCTGCATGAATAAATAAATGAACGAGGAATGACCCTAAACGGAGCTTTGACCGCGTTGCAGGCCGGCTGTGAATGGATACCGTTGTCTGATGCCCGCTGTGCCCGCTGGGCGCTCACTCGGCTGTGGAGGTTTCTCCGGCGACGGGGCATTCCCGCCGGACGCTCCTCTGCCGGCTGCGGACGTGCTGCAACTCGAGCCGCCACATCCCGCCGCTCTTCCCGGTCCGCTGTGGGAATGAAAGAGTCGTGAGTTCATGGATCCACAAACATGATCACTGACCTGAGGCCATTTATATTTATATAAATCTGTGTATAAAGACCCAAAATTGGTAAACTGCATACTGTACTAAAATGTACATATGCTTGGAAAATATATTTACTTATATGGTTATAATCAATTTCTACTAACTTACGTTTTTGTTTTTCCTCACAACTAGTGCACTGTTAAATGCATTATACTTTAATCTTTAAAATATTTTTATATATTTCTATTACGTATTGACTCTAATGGTTTTTATTATTTATTATAATTTAATATAATTTATTTTAATCTGGTTTATAATTTATTTCAATCTTGTTTATAACTTACTTTAATATAATTGAATTACTTATTTATTTTAATCTTTATTTTGACAGATGTATTTAGACATTTAATTGATTATTTTTATATACAATTTATTTTAATATAATTAAATTTTATTTTATTACTTTTATTTATTTTAGTACATTTCATTATTTTAACAATTTAACTATTTTTAACTATTTATTTAAATCTTGTTTGTTTATTTTAGTATAATTTATTTATTTTAATCTTGTTTATTTTAATTTTGTTTATTATGTATTTTACACTGTTCTTGGAGGTTCATGGAAAAAATATCAAATATTTCACGAGTTGAAAGTGAAACGTAAAACTGCTCTGGAATTATATTTTTTGTAAAACATTGGAAATGTTTTGTAGGGAAAAAAAGCTGCAGTATCAATGAGTCTGTAAACATGAAAGGCTTTTGTTAAAGCGGTGAAACATTAGATGATCGGGTATTTATAGTCATTGAAAGGCTTTATTTCACCTTCTTCAGTCCGTCCGCGAACTCTCAGCGCAAAGCCGATGAGAAGCAGCAGAATCAGCGCCGCCGTCACGAGCAGAACCGCGTCCATCTCCCGCGAAACACCGTCAACAAACAACCGGTAAACACAGCCGAGCTGAAACCGGAAGCTGACGTGCCTGTCAACGGTCCTGATCGCGCTTCACTTCCGGGTCACAGCGCGACGCCTAGAGGCGTGGCGGAATCAAAGAATAGCGGAACAAATACAGAAATACCTCAGTTTACGAGTGGCTTTGTATCGGAGTGCGAGAGTCCTATCGCTCAGCATCTTCGCGCGCTTTTTTGTACAGTGCAGCATACAGACAATGGCTTCCATGATGAAAACTAAAGAAGGTAGGAAAAAGGTTATGATAACTGTGGACTTGAAAAAGGAAATTATCAAGAAACACGAACGAGGTACGCGAGTTTCAGATCTGGCGAAGATTTACAGCCGGTCGACGTCCACAATCTGTTCGATACTAAAGAAAAAAGAAGAAATCAAAGCATTGAGAGTTGCTAAAGGTGTGTTCGCGGTGTCGAAACAACGGCCGCGTGTTCTTGATGAGGTTGAAAGTGTGCTTCTGCTGTGGATCAACGAGAAGCAGCTGGCAGGAGAAAGGATAAGTGAGGGCATTATCTGCGAGAAGGCTCGGATGTTGTATGAGGAGCTTCTCGCGAGGGATCCAGGAACATCTGGAGACGCGGGAAAAGACGGGTTTAAGGCAAGCCGGGGATGGTTTGAGAACTTCAAGAAAAGAACTGGGCTTGATGGTGCTGTGCAACATGTTAAGGAAGCTGAGGCGTTTGTGACTGGATTTAAACTGCTCGTTGATTCTGAGGGATATAGTCCCCAACAAGTGTTCAACTGCGATGAGACCGGCCTATTCTGGAAGAAGATGCCCAAGAGGACTTTTATTACAGCGGAAGAGAAGGCACTTCCAGGTCACAAGCCCATGAAAGACCGTTTGACCTTGCTGTTGTGTGCCAACGCAAGCGGCGACTTCAAGGTCAAGCCTCTCCTGGTGTACCACTCTGAGAATCCCCGAGCCTTTAAGAAGAACAAGGTGCAGAAGAACATGTTGAATGTAATGTGGCGCTCAAACAACAAGGCTTGGGTGACTCGGGTCCTGTTTGTGGAGTGGATCAATGAGGTTTTTGGTCCAGAGGTCAAAAAGTACCTTCTGGAGAACGACCTTCCACTCAAAGCCCTGTTGCTTGTGGATAACTCTCCTTCCCATCCTACCGCCATTGAAGACGACCTGCTAGAAGAGTTTAAATTCATTAAACTAATGTTCCTGCCCGCCAACATCACTCCGATACTCCAACCCATGGATCAGCAGGTGATCTCCAGCTTTAAAAAGCTTTACACGAAAGCGATGTTCCAGCGCTGCTTCGAGGTCACCGACGGGACCGACCTTACCCTCCGAGAGTTTTGGAAAGAGCACTTTACCATCGTCAGCTGCCTCCAACTGATTGGTAAAGCCTGGGAAGGGGTCACCAAGAGAACCCTCAATTCTGCCTGGAAGAACCTGTGGCCGGACTGCGTTCCCGAACCGGATTTTGTAGGGTTCGAACCCGTCCAGCAGGAGGCGGTTGACGAAGAGATCGTGACCTTGGGCGAGTCAATGGGGCTGGAGGTGGACATGGACGACCTCAACGACCTTCTGGACGAGCACAGCGAGCAGCTGACGACCCGCGAGCTGTTGGAGCTACACGCGGAGCAGCTGAGGGAAAACACGGAGGACACTTCATCTGTGGAGGAGAGCGGAGAGACGGAAATCCCTGTCCCTACTACTGAAATTAGGGACATTTTAAAAAAGTGGGACAATGTGAAAGGTTTTGTGGAGAAATATCACCCGGATAAGGCTTTGGTACGGCGCGCAGCGAACCTGTTTACAGAGAACGCTGTGTCGCACTTTCATAATGTGCTAAAGAAAAGGCAAAAGCAAAGGTCAGCGGAAAGGGTCGTTGTGAAAGTTGAACGTAAGGATGGAGAAAAAGAGAGAAAAAAGAGAAACAGAGTGTCCAGAAAACGTAAATTGAGTGATTCAGTTTGTAATGGTGAACGAGAGATAATTGTGAAGAGAGAGATTTTAGCAGAAGATCTCATGGGGGGAGATTCTCCTTCTAAGCTGTAATTCCCCCCCCCCCCCCTCTGTAAATGACATTAAACAGCATAACAAATGTGATTAAAATTACTTTTTCATGCATGGATATATTCTCATTATTTAACCTGTGTACCAGTATGTGCATATATATTTAACCTTTTTTATTATTTTTAAATGATTTATTTACTTTCAAAATTTGTTATATACAAATTTTTTTAAATATTTATTTCAATATACTTTAATAAAGTAGTATAATAAATTAAAAGATCATTAATGTCTTTTATGTACTTAATTTTATATATATATATATATATATATATACACTTTATTTACTTAACATTAGTTTAATAAAATCCATAAACATACTTAAATGATATAAAATTATTTATTTATTTTAATATAATTAATTCATTTACATAATATAAATACTAAACATGCAATTATGCATAATATTAAATATGCAATATTTAAAATAAAAAAAGATTTAAACATTTAATTGTCAGTATTACTCAAGTCAATTAAACTTCTGGTATATCAATCAGTCCAATTAGAAAACAAGTGATTGTGAATCAGTTTATATATATATCCTTATTTTAATCTTGTTATTGTTTGTTGTAATATAATTTTACATATTTTAATAAAAGTATATATTATATAAAAGATTTATATATATTTTAATAACATTTATTTACTCCCTTTAATCTCATTATTTATATATATAAATGAGAAACTTCAAATAATTTATATAAAAATCCTTGATTTAAATTTATGAAATAAACAAATGGTAAAAAGTCTTTATAAATCATATAAACCTTTATACATCAAATTTATCTTTAAATTCTTCTAAAATGGTATTGGAATAAATATTTCAGAATAGAAATATTAAACTGTACTAATAAAAAAAACACATCTAAAAATTAAGATTACACTGTGTTTAAGACAGACTTCAGTAAAACAAAATAACATCAAGGCAAAAAAGCATTTTATTAACAGTAACTGACAGACAAATTTGACTAAACTAGTAAATTAATAATAATAAATGATCAACAAGAGCAAATGAACTCAGAGAGCAGTATTGATTACAGGAAGTGTCCTCATCACGTGGAGAACTCCTTGAGCGCCCAGGATTTGGTGCTGATCTCCTGCCGGAGTCTGGAGTACTCCTCCGCGAGCGCCTGGAAGTCCCTGCCGTAGATCTGGAAGGACGCGAGCGTCGACTCCACCGTCTGTCTGTCCGTCTCTGCGCTCTTCAGCTCTGCCTTCAGCTGCTCGCTGAACACACACACACACACAGAACCGTGACCTTCAGACGAACCATTCAGAAATCCACTGCTGCTTGTGTGTGTACATCCTTTTCTTTTTCTTATTTTAATGATTTATAATCAAGTTAGTGATTTATGATTTATGTTTTGAATGATTTATTCATATTAGTTAAAGCCTTTTTTTTGCTGTGTGTGTGAGTATCTGTGAGTGACTGAGTGTGTGAGTGAGAGTGTATCTGTGTATTTGCGAGAGTGAGCAAGTGTATCTGAGTGAATGAGTGTGTATCTGTGTGTGTTTGTGAGAGTGAGTGTTTGCGAAAGTGAGCAAGTGTATCTGTGTGTGTGTGTGTGTGTGAGTGAATGAGTGTGTATCTGTGTGTGTTTGTGAGAGTGAGTGTTTGCGAAAGTGAGCAAGTGTATCTGTGTGTGTGTGTGTGTGTGAGTGAATGAGTGTGTGTGTGTGTGTGTGTGTGTGTAAGTGAGTGCATCTACATGTGTGTATCTGTTTGTATCTGTGTGTGTATTTAAGGTTCTGCTGATTTAAGGTTGATGGCATGATGGCTCCTCACGTGATCCTCCTGTGCGCGCTGATCTTGTCTCTTGTGTAAGTGTCCAGTTGAACCTCAAGCATCTCGGCTCTGCAGGAACAAACTCAGCGTTACAAACACACAACACACCTCAAAACATTCAGAGCAACAATCGTGATCGCACCGGATCTTCTGCAGATTGATCTCGCATTTGGCCTCAAAGTACTCGATCTTCTTCCTGTCCAGATCCTTCTGAGCCTTGAGCCGCAGATCCAGAGCGAGACGCTGCAGGACGTTCACACACACCAGCAGCTCCTGTCCAAGCAAACACACAAGCACAATCTCATGACGGCAGACGCACCCAATAATGCCACTGATTGCCTGATTACGATTTTTTTGTGGCCTGCCAATACAGATTTCACATTCCTGCATTTATCAGCTGCTTTTATCATCGCATTCAAGAAACACATTGACATTCTAATCAGTTCTTGCTTTCCCTGGGAATCAAACCCATGACCTTGATGTTGCAAGCACTGCTCTCTACTGTTAGACACACAGGAAAGCTACATTTCTTTCTAAGAACTACAATTTTTATATCAATACAGGATAATGCTTACAGTTAAGGTCACTCAGTCAAGATGAGCGAGTGATTTTCTCACTCTTTCGATCTCTGATAAAACTTTAACCCCCTTAAAATATCCAGCGGCTGATGCAACAAACTAATGCATTACTGTGCAAATTTCACTTTGTGTGTGTCTATGAGTGTGTGTCGGTGTGTGAGAGTGTTTATGTGAGATTGTGTGAGAGTGAGCATGTGTGTGTGAGAGTGAGCGTGTGTGTGAGAGTGAGCGTGTGTGTGAGAGTGAGTGTGTGTGTGAGAGTGAGCGTGTGTGTGAGAGTGAGCGTGTGTGTGAGAGTGAGCGTGTGTGTGAGAGAGTGTGTGTGTGAGAGTGAGTGAGTGTGTCACACACATACACACACACTCCCCCTCTCTCTCTCTCTCTCTCTCTCTCTCTCTCTCTCTCACACACATGAATGCAGTTTCTCTGTACTCACGGTCAGGTAAGCGTGAGTTTGTCTCTGCAGTAATGCGGCGTTCTCTCTGTTTTTCTCAGCGAGGCTCTTTGCTTTCTGTTGTTCCCCGTCCAGCAGTTCAGGAAGTTTAGAAAGCTTCACACTCCGGAGACCCTCGCTCTCGTTCTCTAAAAGAGCAACACATTCCCTCTTAGGCCACGTCCACACGATGCCGGCGCGTTCCTTATCCGATCTTTTTTTTCCTCGTTCAAAAAAAAAAATCTGCATCCACACGATACCACTGAAACCGACTGAAACCGGTGTAGTTTATATACCAGACCAGTATGGGGCGCTGTAATTCTGCCACAGATACACACTATACACAGAGAAGAAGTCTGTGAGCATGCGCATTGTTGTTGCTGTTCAGTGTTGCCAGATTGATATTTACCCTTTTGTCACGTCCGACCGGGAAAACATGCCTTTTAGCTGGTTGATAAAATTTGGGCTGGTTTTTGATGCATAAAATCGCTCAACATTTTTCATTATTTATAAGAGTACGCACTTTGGGCTGGTATTTTTTTAAATGGGAGGGTTTTAAGCTGTAGCTGCGCTGGAATCTTCAGTCCAATCTGGCAACACTGTTGCTGTTACTGTGACGCAGCCGACACGTGATGTGATGACATCATCGGTAAACAAAAAAATATACGGATTGGCCGTCCACACGAGACCGCAAGGGTGTCGGATTCAGATCTATCCACTTTAGGACCCGGTATAAAAAGAGAGCAGATTCAGTCTCCCAATTCGCCGGATCCGTGTGGATGGAATGCCAATCCGATAAGAAATGTATGCGGATGCAGTGATCCGCGTCTCCGTGTGGACGGGGCCTTAATCAGCGCACTCTCAGAACATCAGTGTGTGGAGCGGTGTGTGTGTGTGAGAGTTTACCCCACTCGGGCTGATAGTACGTCAGCACAGCGACCGCCTTCCTCCTCAGATGCTGCAGCAGTTCTGACGGCAACCTCTGCTTCATCCGCTCCACGTCCTGAACACACAAATATCACAGAAACATTTAAAAACGTAAAACTTGTGGACCGCTAGTGTTAGAAAACAGAACTGCACGCACTTCGGTTGTGCTTCTGCTCTAAACATTCACTAGATAGTGTGAGTGAGAAAAACAATATCATTTTACATCTCAATCTGATGTTGATTCTTGTTTTATTACGAGCATCTCGTTCTGTGTTTCTCCGGCTGATTCTCCAGAGGTTTAGTGGCTCTTCTCCCTCTATGTGACAACTAACCCCTGACCTTTGACCTCCCACTCCAGACACATGTCAAAGCAGCCATACACACACTACTTTGTTTACAGATGTGAGGATACACTGATATTCACACGAAAACCATCCTGACAACTTTAAAATATAAACTCAAAATCAGAACTGAAACTCATTTCTCTCTCACACACACACACACTCTCTCTCTCTCTCTCTCTCTCTCTCTCTCTCTCTCTCTCTCTCTCTCACTCTCTCTCTCTCTCTCTCTCTCACTCTCACAAATGCTTCGAAAAATGAAAATACAGGCCAGAGCAACATGTCATATCAAACACATGAAATTATAACGAGAATATCATAATTGTGTGTTTGGCTCATGACTTTTAATGATGAGGCTTTTGTTTGTGTAATCAGGATCTTAAGAATGACAGAAAAAATCAGATTTATCTCCCAAAATGTTCATAACATCCCTAGTAAAATCTGTCTGTTCCTGCTGATTGGGTGAATGATGGAGCTGCACCTGTTCAGGAGGCATTTGTCTCTGGACTCGCTCTGCCGTCAATCCCAGAATGCCGTTGTGATGTTCAGTGACGTCCATCTGTCGCACACACTGACCCACGAGCAAACACTGCTCCAGCGTGGTGAAGAACTGCGGCACAAACCGTCATGAGATGCTCTTTAACGTCGTCCTTCTCGTTCAGAGTGCAATGCATCCGTTCAGAAACACTGAGACAGTACAGGAGAGTGTGTGTGTGTGTGTGTGTGTGTGTGTGTGCAGCACCTCATCCTGCGCCGTGTTGCTGAAGCGATGCTCCTGCAGGATCTCTCGCAGCGCCCGATGAACGCCCTCCACACGCAGCCACACCAACCTCTGAGACTGCAGCTCCCGCTCCGCCTGACCACACACACAACATCACACACACTATCTGCACTGATTGTGAGGAACTCACAAACACTACACATTCTCTCTCTCTCTCTCTCTCTCTCTCACACACACACACACACCTTCTCCAGGTCTCTCTTCAGCTGGTGTGTTACACCGGTTCGGTCCACGTGTCTGCTGAGGGTCGCCAGGAGTTTACAGAGCAGCGGGTTCTGGATCAGATCCTCCTCCACCAGTTGGCAGTGCGGCAACGCGCATAACACTAGAGTGTGTGTGTGTGTGTGTGTGTGAGAGAGAGAGAGACATAGTGTGTGTGTGTGTGTGTGTGTGAGAGAGAGAGAGAGAGAGAGAGAGCATGTGTGTGTGTGTGTGTGAGAGAGAGAGAGAGCATGTGTGTGTGTGTGTGTGTGTGTGTGTGTGAGAGAGAGAGATAGTGTGTATGTGTGAGAGAGAGTGAAGGTGTTTGTGTGAGAGAGAGGGAGAGACATAGTGTGTGTGTGTGTGTGTGTGTGTGTGAGAGAGAGCATGTGTGTGTGTGTGTGTGAGAGAGAGAGAGCATGTGTGTGTGTGTGTGTGTGAGAGAGAGACATAGTGTGTGTGTGTGTGTGAGAGAGAGAGAGAGACAGTGTGTGTGTGTGTGAGAGAGAGAGAGAGAGCGAGAGAGACATAGTGTGTGTGTGAGAGAGAGACATACGTATCATTATCAATTATCATTATTACAAATATAATATAATATAATTTACGCGGGTCGAGATAAAGAGCCAGATTTAATAAAAGCTCAAACCTTGTTGATGTAAACGGTCTCCTTTAAACACACAGTCCGCTCCCTCAGACATCTATAACAACAACAACACGACGTTACATATTATTAGCTGTCATTAATATGGAATTATTAATCAGAATAACAAAAAACAACTTCTGTCACAACCGTTTGTTGATTTCTCTTCGTTTTTACCGCCAGTGGATCCAAGACTAATCCACTGCGCATGCGCGACTCTTGGCGAGCTGATTGGTTCAGGGTCCATAATGACGTCGTTTGAACTCTTTTGGTAAGCCAATGAGCGTGAGCGCTTATTCTGTTTGGGCGGTTCTGATCAGTTGCTTGATGCAGTTCAACATCCCATTTATTAAATACTTAATATTACGACGGCATAAATAATAATTATTAAGAATGAGTACATGTTTACGTTGTATTGCCTATATCTTTATACTCTCGCTCTCACACACACACACACACTCTCTTTCTTTTACACACACACACTCTCTCTCTCGCGCACACACACACACACACACATCACTCTCTCTAATCTCTATGAATGATAAATATCAAAACATATAAAGGCAAATTATAACACATATTATGTAGAGTTTCAAGGCATTTCTTCCTCCATCTTCAGGATTGAAATTAAACTTTTTAATGTCACAAAACTCTGATTAACTAAAATACACCAATAATCAAAACAATAATAACTTCAGTTCTGTCCGAATTGTAACTTCAGGTCATAATTTTGACGTTTTAATGTCATTATTATAAATTTTGTAGTATGTCATTTATAAAAGCATGATTGCGGCAGAAATTAGTTTCCACAGGAAATCAGCTTCTGTTTCAACTGTTTTATTTACAATAGACAAAAAATACAAACTTCTGTAAATCAGAAGAGTGACGGACGCCATTGCCTTTACCGTGTCGTCATTGAAAGCCAAAATTATATTTCTCTTGTCTTGTCTTTGTTGTTTTAAAGCTGTATATTATTGCTGATTATTACTGACACACTATTGCTGCTGAATTAATGTTCGGACATTATTAATTTATTGACCTAATTAATTTGAGACCTTAAAACCCTTTTGATCTAAAACTATTGAAAATAAATGCACTTGTTAAATGAGTTTAATTGAATGCATTGAGTTCCAGCGGATCGAGAAGAAGAAGTGCTCCTAAAACTAGCGTTTAAAAGCATCCCAGATTCATTGAGGATCAATGCATGATTCCCATATATTTCAGAGTTTCATCCCTCTAACAGCCGGGATAAAGAGCGAGCCGATGCTTCCTCGCTCCAGTCACCGTCTTCCAGACTTTAAGGCATTCATCTCGGTCACTTTATGTGCTTTGTTCCATATTTCCTTTGTTTTGTCTCTTTGATTTCCCTGCAACCAGTACAAATATCCCATCATCCTCCGTCCTGTGGATTCACTCACAGTTACAGCAGATTTTTTCAGATTTCTCACTTTCCGAAGCTCTATCGGCTGGTTCTTCTGCAAAAAAAACTATATTTTATTGCAGTCCTGTTATATTTTGAACATGAACCGTTTTAGAAAGATTCACGAGTGTCAAAAAAACATAAAAGTTTCCCTTCTGAACTAAGTTTACCTTTCTGAGCCCATTTTTCTCCTTGTTTTAAGCACTAAATTCAGAAAATGTGACTTAATATTTATTTTATTTTACTTTATTCTCCAGTAAATATATCTTGATTTTAAAATGTTTACGCTCTTGTTTATATTGTATGAACATCAGAAAAGGTTCTATACAGAATTTAAAGGGTTCCATCAGGTGCTTGCGAACCTTTTTTATAATCGATTTAGTTTTAATAACATTCATCTTTAATTGTAATAAAATAAGCAGTTTGTAAATGGACATTCTCACTAGAGAGCATATTGAAACAGCCCTTAAGCATGAAAGTATTATGCAGACTTTATGTTTAACCTTTTGAACATAAAAAGGACTTTAAATAGGCCACATTTGGAATTGAGAAATGCGTGTTATAGCGACACCGGTGGCCGTTAAGGGAATTGCAGCAGCACTTATTACTTGGAATTAAAATTGCTGATACTTTAACAGAGATTTACCGTTAACAAACATCCCGCCGTCATCCGCAATGCTGACGTTTATGTGAATATGAGCTGCACGCTTTCCTCTCAATAACACAATAAACACAAACATGAGGAAACATTCGCTCAGAAAGCATGTGATAATAAAGATGTGGATGTTTGAGATTCATTAAAATCACACTGTTATGATAGTTTGATTATAAAGTATATTTGACTATAGATTATATAGATCTATGTGAGACTAT
>JAWRVZ010000215.1:467500-547500 GCA_037043235.1 Rhodeus uyekii | reverse complement strand
AAAAAAAACCTACGATCTACAAGTTAAACGTCCGTCAAAATCCATCTTTGTTTCCAAAAAAAACTGAAATAAGATATTGCACCTTTTTCAACCAGAGTACAATAAAATGACAATGAAAACAAAATACAAAGTACATGAGGAATTACATCATCAGGAACCGACTGCCATTTTTCGCCGTGTAACAAAAGCATATATTTCTGTAACAAAAACATCACAGTTTTTTATTTAATCGCACTGAATTAAAATGCTTTATGTAAAAGGAAAACAAAAAGAGAAAACATTTTGTACACATTCTTAAAACATTGCATGACAAAACTAAACCATAACGTATTCAAGACTGCTAAGCCCGCGATCATTTTATTGCAACAGAACTAGAAAAATAAGAGATTATATATTGCGCGATCGATGAAAATGCCGCAACTCCGGGGTTCGTTTTGGCGATATACATCTGAATAATATATATATATCGTTGAATTAAAAAGGAAGAATAGAAAACAAACCAACTCTGAAACGGTCCAAAAAGGATCCCGGAAATTGCCCATTCGAATAAATGGCGTGTACACAAGGATTTAGTAACAATTTGATGTCCTGATTTAGAAATAGTTCTCTTTTTAAATCATATAAGTCATTCTACAGCTAGTGTTTCTCACTAAGAAAAAAAGTAAAAGTCTTCAAGGCGTTGCAAATCTAGAAACCTCTGTTACAAAAGGTCTGTTTCCTCCTCGCAGTGATTCAAAAATCTTCAACTAAAGGGTCCGCAGTCGTCCGCTTTAATGATCCTGCGGGACGAGAGGAAAAACAGAGCGTCAGTGTAACACACACGCAGAGCGTCAGTGTAGCGAGTCAGTGTAACACGCGCACGGCGTCAGTGTAGCGAGTCAGTGTAACACGCGCACGGCGTCAGTGTAGCGAGTCAGTGTAACACGCGCACGGCGTCAGTGTAGCGAGTCAGTGTAACACGCGCACGGCGTCAGTGTAGCGAGTCAGTGTAACACGCGCACGGCGTCAGTGTAGCGAGTCAGTGTAACACACACGCAGAGCGTCAGTGTAGCGAGTCAGTGTAACACGCGCACGGCGTCAGTGTAGCGAGTCAGTGTAACACGCGCACGGCGTCAGTGTAGCGAGTCAGTGTAACACGCGCCCACGGCGTCAGTGTAGCGAGTCAGTGTAACACGCGCCCACGGCGTCAGTGTAGCGAGTCAGTGTAACACGCGCCCACGGCGTCAGTGTAGCGAGTCAGTGTAACACGCGCCCACGGCGTCAGTGTAGCGAGTCAGTGTAACACGCGCCCACGGCGTCAGTGTAGCGAGTCAGTGTAACACGCGCCCACGGCGTCAGTGTAGCGAGTCAGTGTAACACACGCGCACGGCGTCAGTGTAGCGAGTCAGTGTAACACACGCGCACGGCGTCAGTGTAGCGAGTCAGTGTAACACACGCGCACGGCGTCAGTGTAGCGAGTCAGTGTAACACACGCGCACGGCGTCAGTGTAGCGAGTCAGTGTAACACGCGCGCACGGCGTCAGTGTAGCGAGTCAGTGTAACACGCGCCCACGGCGTCAGTGTAGCGAGTCAGTGTAACACACGCGCACGGCGTCAGTGTAGCGAGTCAGTGTAACACACGCCCACGGCGTCAGTGTAGCGAGTCAGTGTAACACACGCCCACGGCGTCAGTGTAGCGAGTCAGTGTAACACACGCGCACGGCGTCAGTGTAACACGCGCCCACGGCGTCAGTGTAGCGAGTCAGTGTAACACACGCGCACGGCGTCAGTGTAGCGAGTCAGTGTAACACACGCGCACGGCGTCAGTGTAGCGAGTCAGTGTAACACACGCCCACGGCGTCAGTGTAGCGAGTCAGTGTAACACACGCCCACGGCGTCAGTGTAGCGAGTCAGTGTAACACACGCGCACGGCGTCAGTGTAGCGAGTCAGTGTAACACACGCGCACGGCGTCAGTGTAGCGAGTCAGTGTAACACACGCGCACGGCGTCAGTGTAGCGAGTCAGTGTAACACACGCGCACGGCGTCAGTGTAGCGAGTCAGTGTAACACACGCGCACGGCGTCAGTGTAGCGAGTCAGTGTAACACACGCGCACGGCGTCAGTGTAGCGAGTCAGTGTAACACACGCGCACGGCGTCAGTGTAGCGAGTCAGTGTAACACACGCGCACGGCGTCAGTGTAGCGAGTCAGTGTAACACACGCGCACGGCGTCAGTGTAGCGAGTCAGTGTAACACACGCGCACGGCGTCAGTGTAGCGAGTCAGTGTAACACACGCGCACGGCGTCAGTGTAGCGAGTCAGTGTAACACACGCGCACGGCGTCAGTGTAGCGAGTCAGTGTAACGCGCACGGCGTCAGTGTAACGAGTCAGTGTAACACACGCGCACGGCGTCAGTGTAGCGAGTCAGTGTAACGCGCACGGCGTCAGTGTAGCGAGTCAGTGTAACACGCGCACGGCGTCAGTGTAGCGAGTCAGTGTAACACGCGCACGGCGTCAGTGTAGCGAGTCAGTGTAACACACGCGCACGGCGTCAGTGTAGCGAGTCAGTGTAACACACGCCCACGGCGTCAGTGTAGCGAGTCAGTGTAACGCGCACGGCGTCAGTGTAGCGAGTCAGTGTAACGCCCACGGCGTCAGTGTAGCGAGTCAGTGTAACACACGCGCACGGCGTCAGTGTAACGCCCACGGCGTCAGTGTAGCGAGTCAGTGTAACGCCCACGGCGTCAGTGTAGCGAGTCAGTGTAACGCCCACGGCGTCAGTGTAGCGAGTCAGTGTAACGCGCGCACGGCGTCAGTGTAGCGAGTCAGTGTAACACGCCCACGGCGTCAGTGTAACACACGCGCACGGCGTCAGTGTAGCGAGTCAGTGTAACACGCGCACGGCGTCAGTGTAGCGAGTCAGTGTAACACGCGCACGGCGTCAGTGTAGCGAGTCAGTGTAACACACGCGCACGGCGTCAGTGTAGCGAGTCAGTGTAACACACGCGCACGGCGTCAGTGTAGCGAGTCAGTGTAACGCGCGCACGGCGTCAGTGTAGCGAGTCAGTGTAACACGCGCGCACGGCGTCAGTGTAGCGAGTCAGTGTAACACGCGCGCACGGCGTCAGTGTAGCGAGTCAGTGTAACACGCGCGCACGGCGTCAGTGTAGCGAGTCAGTGTAACACGCGCGCACGGCGTCAGTGTAGCGAGTCAGTGTAACACGCGCGCACGGCGTCAGTGTAGCGAGTCAGTGTAACACACGCGCACGGCGTCAGTGTAGCGAGTCAGTGTAACACACGCGCACGGCGTCAGTGTAGCGAGTCAGTGTAACACGCGCACGGCGTCAGTGTAGCGAGTCAGTGTAACACGCGCACGGCGTCAGTGTAGCGAGTCAGTGTAACACACGCGGACGGCGTCAGTGTAGCGAGTCAGTGTAACACGCGCACGGCGTCAGTGTAGCGAGTCAGTGTAACACACGCGCACGGCGTCAGTGTAGCGAGTCAGTGTAACACACGCGCACGGCGTCAGTGTAGCGAGTCAGTGTAACGCGCGCACGGCGTCAGTGTAGCGAGTCAGTGTAACACACGCGCACAGCGTCAGTGTAGCGAGTCAGTGTAACACACGCGCACAGCGTCAGTGTAGCGAGTCAGTGTAACACACGCGCACAGCGTCAGTGTAGCGAGTCAGTGTAACACACGCGCACAGCGTCAGTGTAGCGAGTCAGTGTAACACACGCGCACGGCGTCAGTGTAGCGAGTCAGTGTAACACACGCGCACAGCGTCAGTGTAGCGAGTCAGTGTAACACGCGCGCACGGCGTCAGTGTAACGCGCACGGCGTCAGTGTAGCGAGTCAGTGTAACACGCGCGCACGGCGTCAGTGTAGCGAGTCAGTGTAACACACGCGCACAGCGTCAGTGTAGCGAGTCAGTGTAACACACGCGCACAGCGTCAGTGTAGCGAGTCAGTGTAACACGCGCGCACGGCGTCAGTGTAACGCGCACGGCGTCAGTGTAGCGAGTCAGTGTAACACACGCGCACGGCGTCAGTGTAGCGAGTCAGTGTAACACACGCGCACAGCGTCAGTGTAGCGAGTCAGTGTAACACACGCGCACAGCGTCAGTGTAGCGAGTCAGTGTAACACACGCGCACGGCGTCAGTGTAGCGAGTCAGTGTAACACACGCGCACAGCGTCAGTGTAGCGAGTCAGTGTAACACGCGCGCACGGCGTCAGTGTAACGCGCACGGCGTCAGTGTAGCGAGTCAGTGTAACACGCGCGCACGGCGTCAGTGTAGCGAGTCAGTGTAACACACGCGCACGGCGTCAGTGTAACGCGCGCACGGCGTCAGTGTAGCGAGTCAGTGTAACACACGCGCACGGCGTCAGTGTAACGCGCGCACGGCGTCAGTGTAGCGAGTCAGTGTAACACACGCGCACGGCGTCAGTGTAACGCGCGCACGGCGTCAGTGTAGCGAGTCAGTGTAACACACGCGCACGGCGTCAGTGTAGCGAGTCAGTGTAACACACGCGCACGGCGTCAGTGTAGCGAGTCAGTGTAACACACGCGCACGGCGTCAGTGTAGCGAGTCAGTGTAACGCGCGCACGGCGTCAGTGTAGCGAGTCAGTGTAACACACGCGCACGGCGTCAGTGTAGCGAGTCAGTGTAGCGAGTCAGTGTAACACACGCGCACGGCGTCAGTGTAGCGAGTCAGTGTAACACGCGCGCACGGCGTCAGTGTAGCGAGTCAGTGTAACACACGCGCACGGCGTCAGTGTAGCGAGTCAGTGTAACAAGCAAACACGCATAGACACGGCGTCAGAGTGCACACACACACAATGTCAGTGTAACGCGCGCGCACACGCACACACATCTCCATATATATACAATATCTCCAGATCTTTGACTGTGAGAGCTGTTGAATACGTGACCGTGTGTTTACCGGGAGGCCGGGAGCCTGTGTCTGTCCCTGGCTGTAATACGCCCCCTGCTGTCTGTAATACTCCACCCAGGCGGCGCTGTAGTCCGGAGGAGAACTCTGCTGAGAACCAGGACCGGCTCCCTGAGCTGCGCACACACACACACACACACACGGATGAGAAAGTGTACTCTCAGCTCCACTAGACGAACAGCCGCAGGACAGACGCTCTTACTCTGTTTCTTGTAATACTCCTCCCATGCTTTGCTGTAGTCGGAGCCGCTGCTCTGGCCTTGGTTCTGCTGACCTGCACGGAGAACCAGCGTTACGACCGAGCCGCCAAACGCATCCAAATAAAGCAGAAAGCGCAACACGGCTGTCATCAACCGGCAAAGGCTGTGATTTAATGAAACGGATACGTGCGCTGTGTTCATTTACACGTGAGCAGCTCATGATCCGCCGGGGTTTCCAGCGTCTCAGAGCGTCTCCGTTCATCCGCAGCTTCATCCGCATCTGCTGTGAGTTTGAGTTGCTTTAACATGCGCCAAAAAGCTTCACAAACTCAATGAAAAGCGCTGATCAACAAAAAGAGACGCTTGCGGTTTTATGGCAAAATAAACGTTTTATGGAAATTAAGACAGCTATAAGTGTTAATGTAGTAATTTTACAGTGTTAATGCAAGATAATTATTATAATATTTTATATAATTTTTTATCACTTTCTACAATAGTAGTATTTCTCTGTGAAATTAATGTATTCAATAAAAACAATAAAATAACTAATTAAATTGGGTAATTTAAAATTAAATTATTTTTTTATTCTTTGTAATTTTAAATACAAATATAATACAATTAAATTGTGTAATCTAAATAAAAATTTAAATTAAATTGTATAATTTTAAATAAAACAATTTAAATAATTAAATTGTGTAATTTTAAATAAAAATGTTTTATTTAAATAATTAAAATATTATATATATAATTTATTATTATAAATATATACAATATTTTTTATTTAAATAAAATACTTTTTTTTTTTTTTTACAAATTTACTTATTTATTAATAATAAAAATAAAGCCATATTGATATATAAATAAAAGGGTTTCTCCACCAAAATGGTCAGCCCTATAAACAAGGGTTTTTAAATGCATCAATGTATCAAACCAAGTATCAGTCGCAATTTCTCTGAACAATCCAGCAAATACATTTGATATTTTCACCCAAATTGTGCAACTGTTTAGAGTCAAATCTAAAACAATGATGAATGAATGAGCAATTACAGGTCCAATCAAATCTCCATAGAACTGAATATATTCAGCAAATAAAAGAGGAATATGAGTGAATTTGACAGACGTTTGATCCGTGTTTTGAACGACACGTTGTGTTTTAGGGTTATGAACAGGTAAATGAACAGGCCGTTGAATCATGAATCAGTTTGAGAGCAGTTTTACAGTTCATGGTGTTTTTTGTGCGCAACAACTCAAGTTCATCCGCCGACAGTAATGAAAACAACAACAGTGTCGCAGCGCATTCAAACACTGACGGAAATACAGCAAATAAAGGCTCTCGAGCGAGACCGTCACACAGAAGAAAGCCCAGAACTTGCCTAGCTTCTTATAATACTGCTCCCACGCTTTGGAATAGTCCATCTGGCCGCTCTGGGATCCGTTGTGACCTGAAACGAGCAGAACGAAACGAATGAGACGGGCGTCAGAAGAAAGGCTGGAGCTGCGAGAGACGCGGAGCTGAAACTCACTGGGATCCTGCTGGCTCTGAGGCTGCCACGTCTGATATGTGGTTCCCCAACCTCCAGTCATGAACGTCTGCGGACCACTGGAACAAGACAACAGCGCACAGGTTACAAACATCAACCACACACTTCCCACCGGCAGACTAAAGAGAAGGGAAGAGGCACTCACTTCTGATGAGGGGTTGCGGGTCCTTGGGTGAAAGAGAGTCCGAAGCTGCTGTTTCCTCCCATTCCAGACGCCTGTGTGAGGAAGAGAGAGAAGCGAGGGATGAGAGACGGAGAGGAGTCGGTGTGATCGACCTCAACTCCTGCAGATCATGTTCACTCACGGACTCTTAAAACAATCAATAGTTTTATTCAGGAAGGATTTATCAAATCGATCAAACAAGAGAAATCTTTTGTAACATTACAAATGTCTTCATTTCACAAACAACTTTCTATTTCTCTTCAGCATCAAATCATCATAAGATAATGATTTATCACCATTTTACTGTATTTATCATCTAATAAATTCAGCTTTAATCACAGGAATAAATGACACTTTACTATATATTCACATATAAAACAGCTGTTTTACACTGATATAATATTACACTGTTTTACTGTATTTATCATCTAATAAATTCAGCTTTAATCACAGAAATAAATGGCACTTTACTATATATTCACATAGAAAACAGCTGTTTTACACTGATATAATTACACTGTTTTACTGTATTTATCATCTAATAAATTCAGCTTTAATCACAGGAATAAATGACACTACTATATATATTCACACAGAAAACAGCTGTTTTACACTGATATAATATTACACTGTTTTACTGTATTTATCATCTAATAAATTCAGCTTTAATAACAGGAATAAATGACACTTTACTATATATTCACATAGAAAACAGCTGTTTTACACTGATATAATATTACACTGTTTTACTGTATTTATCATCTAATAAATTCAGCTTTAATCAAAGGAATAAATGACACTACTATATATTCACACAGAAAACAGCTGTTTTACACTGATATAATATTACACTGTTTTACTGTATTTATCATCTAATAAATTCAGCTTTAATAACAGGAATAAATGACACTTTACTATATATTCACATAGAAAACAGCTGTTTTACACTGATATAATATTACACTGTTTTACTGTATTTATCATCTAATAAATTCAGCTTTAATCACAGGAATAAATGACACTTTACTATATATTTACATAGAAAACAGCTGTTTTACACTGATATAATATTACACTGTTTTACTGTATTTATCATCTAATAAATTCAGCTTTAATCACAGGAATAAATGACACTTTCCTATATATTCCCATAGAAAACAGCTGTTTTACACTGATATAATATTACGCTGTTTTACTGTATTTATCATCTAATAAATTCAGCTTTAATCACAGGAATAAATGACACTTTACTATATATTCACATAGAAAACAGCTGTTTTACACTGATATAATATTACACTGTTTTACTGTATTTATCATCTAATAAATTCAGCTTTAATCAAAGGAATAAATGACACTACTATATATATTCACACAGAAAACAGCTGTTTTACACTGATATAATATTACACTGTTTTACTGTATTTATCATCTAATAAATTCAGCTTTAATCACAGGAATAAATGACACTTTACTATATATTCACATAGAAAACAGCTGTTTTACACTGATATAATATTACACTGTTTTACTGTATTTATCATCTAATAAATTCAGCTTTAATCACAGGAATAAATGACACTTTACTATATATTCACAGAGAAAACAGCTGTTTTACACTGATATAATATTACACTGTTTTACTGTATTTATCATTAATAAATTCAGCTTTAATGAGCAGAAGAGACTCAATCTTTTGAAAGGTAATGCGTGTTTCACCCCGTCACACACCCCGATCTTCTCGTCTATCAGCTGTCTGGCCATTTCCATCTGCTGAGGAGATCCGCGGATGGAGAAGATCCGGATGTTGGGGTCGGTGTTTGGAGGAGGGTTTCTCTGCAGCTCCACGTGAGCGCCGGACTGCTGGTTGATGTTCTTTATGGTTTCTCCACCTGAACGACACAAACACACATCCTGTTCAAAGCTCCAATAACTGGGCAGATTTTAACCAGAGGCTGACGGATATATCGGCTGATCGTTAGCGTTTCAGTGTGACGGCAATGAGAACGTTTTTAATTTTATTAGGCTTTGAATATCTAATAAACATTTAATTTCCATGCAAACTTTGTGGAATTCAGATCTTCTGAAATGCATAAAAAAATCAGAGAGTTTATATCGTTAACTAAAACCATTAAATAGTTGAAATAGAACAAAATATTAATATCGGGTGAAAAAAAAGTAAATTAGTAAAGTTGAAGCACTAAAAGAATTATCTGTAATAAAACTAAATGTAAATAGCAATGTAAAAAAAAAAAGACAAAATTACTAAAAAAATCAAACATTTAACATGAAAATAAAAACATACATATACACATATATATATACATATACATATATATACACATATACACATATATATATACACACACACATATATATATATATATATACACACATACACACACACACATACATACATAGAATAAAAATAATAATAAAACTAAACAAAAAAAAACCACTGGTATTTCTGAATTGGATGTGGCTATTTATTACATGCCAGAAATAAAAAAAAATATCCATGCAGAAATTTAGTAAACAAATATAAAATTAATTTTCTCAACTGCTTAGAATATTTGTTGAGCATTGACCATAAACAAATAATATTAATTATTATTTGTGCAATGTAAAGCATCTGTTGGAGAAAAAAACGAGGATCGGGAGTCTCGGATTGTGTACGAACACTGAAAAGCTCGGTAAAGGGAAACCGAGACGGCTGAACACGTGTTGACGTGGGAGTCGCATCCCGATGGCGTGACCCCGACTGACCCCGGATGAAAAACACTCCTCTGCGTCTTTATAAATATTAATATTAATTTCTATATTATATAGATATTAAATAGCCGACTGAGACGGCATTAAGCCATTGTCAAACAAATTAAACTTCTGCATTAATGAAGCTATTATGACAGAGGGACGGATAAACATCCGAGCGTTGAGTTCATGGACTGAGGAGCGGGTGGAGGACGGGTTAAAGCCACTGGTGGTCTTCAATAACACACACACACACACACAATGATATCTGTGTCTCACTGAGGTCAGAGTTAACAGTCCTGCTGGGTATAAGAACCACAAACCAGATCATTCATTAATGCATTAACTGCACTAATTACATTTACTTATTACGCTTTTATCCAAAACGACTTACTATTTGAGGAATTGAGGATTTTAATTGTCGTTACAAACTCGCAATGGAACAAAACATGACGATATTTAATTGTATTATTAGGACAAAACCAACCACCATTTAAAACTCTTTAACGGAACAAAACTTTAGCTAGTTTAGCTATTTTCAACAGCTTTCATATTAGTAGAAATCATCACTCTCTCAATGGATTAAAATAAATGCAATAATTAATTAATTTAATGTAATCTTAAGCACTAGATCATCTGTGTCTGTTGGCCTAATTAACAAGCCGTAACTGACAAAATAACCACAACATCAATAACAGCTTTAACTTCTCAATCCTGGCAAATGAGCAGAAGCGGATAATCCACGAGTAGCTGTGCATTAAATGAATGTGCTTCTCTTCACAGGTGGTTCTTCGTCTCCACATCGTGCATTAAAATCATTTAACGCAGAGCTAGCCATGGATTTACCCCTCACACAATATAACACATGGTCTAGTTCTAACCTTTCCCGATCACAAGCCCGCACTTATCAGCCGGTATTGTGTAAGTAACTTCCTGCAAGCCTCCAGGAGTTCCCATGTTCCAATCGCCACGACCTCTGCCGCGACCTCTGGGTCCAACCGGACCCCCAAAACCATCACGCTCCTGAACAGAGGACAAACCAGGTCAAATAATCCATATTTATAATTCGCAAAAGAACAAACCAACTGATACTTAAAATTATAATAAAAAAAAAATAAAATAAAAAAAAACGATATTTAAAATTATTATACGAAAAAAAAACCATTTAAAATGATTAACAGAACAAATTGGCCGATATTTGAAATTATTAATAGAAAAAACCCAACTGGTACTGAAATCTCGTAATAGAACAAAACCGACTGATATAAAAAAAAATAAAAAAATAGTAACAGAACAAACCGGCCGATATTTAAAATTATTAACAAACCGGCCGATATTTAAAATTATTAACAAACCGGCCGATATTTAAAATTATTAACAAACCGGCCGATATTTAAAATTATTAACAAACCGGCCGATATTTAAAATTATTAACAAAACGGCCGATATTTTAAATTATTAACAAAACGGCCGATATTTAAAATTATTAACAAAACGGCCGATATTTAAAATTATTAACAAAACGGCCGATATTTAAAATTATTAACAAAACGGCCGATATTTAAAATTATTAACAAAACGGCCAATATTTAAAATTATTAACAAAACGGCCGATATTTAAAATTATTAACAAAACGGCCGATATTTGAAATTAACAAAACGGCCGATATTTGAAATTATTAATAGAAAAAACAGAGTGATACTGAAATCTCGTATTAGAACAAAACAGACTGATATAATAAAAAAAATTAACAGAACAAACCGGCTGATATTTAAAATTATTAAGAGAGAAAAAAACAACCAATATTTAAAATTATTAATAGAAAAAAACGGTCGATATTTAAAATTATTAATAGAATAAAAACAACAACTGATATTTAAAATTATTAATAGAAAAAACTGTCGATGTTTAAAATTATTTAAAGAACAAACCAGTCGATATTTAAAATTATTAATAGAATAAAAACAACAACTGATATTTAAAATTATTAACAGAAAAGTCGACCAATATTTAGATATTAAGTGAACAAAACCGACAATATTTCGATATATTAATTAAGAAAAAAAAACTACCTCATATTTGATGACGTTTGCATTGATTCTGTAATTTTTGTGTTTATTGCTGCTTTAAACAGCCTGGATTATATAAAGCACTATAAAAATCAAAAACTAGAACAGATGGGCTGTAGTTTCAGAGGATGCAGACGCACCTGTGCTGTTTGGACCAGATCGTTGATGAGGTGAACGGCGTGTTGACATCGGTCGGGTTGACCCATGACCTGAGCGATCCGGTCGGGACTGATCCCATCATCTGAAACACACACGGATCAGAACACCACCAACTAATTCACACAGACGTACTTGATTCATGAATTTAAATGATTGTGTGTCTAACAGTAGAGAGCAGCGCTTGCAACATCAAGGTCATGGGTTCGATTCCCAGGGAAAGCAAGAACTGATTAGAATATCAATGTGTTTCTTGAATGCGATGATGAAAGCAGCTGATAAATGCAGAAATGTGAATGATGAAAACTTTCCAACACTCAACAGCTTCTGTTGACTGATAATTACTATAATTGTACAAACATTCAGCTTGAGCTTTACGTCTTTCTGCTGTGAAACCTTCACTGATTTTTATCAAGAAAATGCAAAAACACCTTTGATATTGTTAGTAATATTTCAACTGTACTGAAGCAATTCAGGTTTACTTCAATTTAATTTACATTTAATAAATAATTTTTCAATGCATTTATCAGCTGCTTTTATCATCGCATTCAAGAAACACATTGATATTCTAATCAGTTCTTGCTTTCCCTGGGAATCAAACCCATGACCTCGATGTTGCAAGCGCTGCTCTCTACTGTTAGACACACAGGAATATCCGAGTTATAATTATAATTAACAATGACATTTAAATTTGAATGTATTGAGACAGCGTTTCATGAAAATTAGATGCATTTCATTAAATACCTAAAAAATACACTGTTAATGGAAATGCATGAAGTTTATGCAGAATTCATACTGAAAAACATACTATGAATTTTAAAAGAATTCTCCTTCCCTAAAATCTGATTTGCATACTACAATTGAGTAACACTGCATTCTCAAATGAATGGCTCAGATGCATATGAATATTCATGAGATGGTAAACAGGAAGTGTAAACACACGTGAGAGAACAGCATATTAATCCCTGTAAACGTCTTAATGCTTCAGTGCTTTCCTGCTGGCCTCCACGGGTCTTAAGAGATTTATGTGATCAAGAGTGTCCCAACATGACCTGAGATCACTAACATCCCGAAACAGACCGGGATCAATCCCACCGGAGCAGATACGGCCTCAGCGTTATTAGCCTCAAATAAAACTGACGCATTTCTGCTCACTGACAAAGCAGAAATTAAATATAAATATTAGTTGACAAATCTAAACACAAATTGAGAAATGCAGCAATTCAAAATACTGATCAACTTTGCATTCGCTTTTAAACGATCTTTCAGGCTTCAGTTTTATTGCTCGTAACAGAATCCGCTTTGGATCGTCGATGGAGTTAATTATAGTCATCATCGTTGAAGTGAACGGGGCTTCACTCTTGAAACTCAGCATTTGTAATTTTTGTGATATTTAAATGTCTTATAGAAGGTTGTCTAAACGCACAGAATAAATGCGATGTGAAACAGACTTTATCCGATATCATCTTGCGTAATGTTAGAAACGCATGCAAAAGGACAAATTAAGGAGGTCCTTTTTCAACTCTTGCTGTTTCCACTAGAGCAGATGTTGATTATTTTTCCCATACTCTCGTCTCTTCCCAGTCTGTCAGAAACGCTCTGTTTAGTTCCTGTTTCTATGAAGCTCCTCCTCCTGAAAGCACACTGTGCTCTGATTGGTCGGCTGGATCGGTGTGTTGTGATTGGTCGAGAGCATCCAGTGTGTTTGGGAAATGTCCCGCCCCTTCCCATAACCACCAGTTTCAACGCACGACTCACTCACTCAAGCCCCGCCCCTTTATTCTGCGCATGAATTATGATAATGAGGAATATTGTGAGTGTTTGTTCAGGAAGAAACTCAAGAATCAACGGAGGCGTTTCAGGAGTTCAGAAACACTTATAGAGAAAAGCAGCAACTAAAGAGATGAAGATGTTTGCAGTTAGTGAACTCTGACCTGGCTTAAACTGGATCCTGACTCCCGCATCGTTCTGAATCTTCTTGATCATCTCCCCGTTTCTGCCAATGACGATGCCAACTGCAAACCTGGGCACTGCCACCTGTGTGTGCAAACCAATTATGAATGAGTCTTAGTCTCAAGCTCAAAATGCCTTGAAGCAGCGGGTCTGAACATGCTTACGTCGATGCTGCTGCCCAGTCTGGAGCCGAAGTCACTGCGGCCGCTCCGAAAATCTCCCTGGTCCTTTTCCCTGATGATCTCAACGACCAGCTCCCGCGCTTGCTGTAGCAAACACACGCGGGGTCAGAGGTCACGCAACATGAGGGTGGATCTGTGGCTGTAAGGACCCGATATACTCGCACTGAAGTTCTTTTGTTTAGGGGATAAAATACGAAATAACTTCGGAGCAAAACGACCAATATAAACATTTTGGCCGATATCGATAATTCTTTCATTTTGAAAGCCGAAAACTGATTTTTTTAACCCATAAATCAAAATGCTAATTTATAAATATATATATTTAGAGAGGCAAATATGCATGTAAAAATATATTGAAACATGAGCATAAGTGTCCAATTTATTTATCAGACACTTTTATCCAAGAGGGAATACAGAAAAACATTGACATTCTAATCAGTTCTTGCTTTCCCTGGGAAGCGAACCCATGACCTTGATGTTGCAAGCACTGCTCTCTACTGTTAGACATGAAAGCTTTTAAACTGTATTTAATTCTATATTTAAAAAATAAAACTGATATGAATATTTTGGCCGATACCGATAATTTTCAATTTGAAAGCCGATAACCGATATTTTGGCCGATACATCAAAATGCTAATTTAGATATGATTTTTCAGGGCCTGATTACAAAAAAAGTCTCAGCATTAATATTGTTAGTCTCAAACATTTTGACACGAATCAAACACAAACAGTATGGAAGCAGAGTTTTAACCAGAGTACATTGGAATCACTACAAAAAGGAATATAATATTTCAAGCAGTTTAAAACCCTGGCGAGGCGTGAAGGAAACAATCTATATAATCTGCGTTAGGATATCGGGAAAATTTTATTATCAGACCAATAACATAAATTTACATATATTGGCCATCCCTACAAAAAATAAATAAATAAATATATATAAACTAAATAAATGTATGCATTTATCAGATGCTTTTATCCAAAGTGACTTGCATCGCATTCAGAAACGCATTGACATTCTAATCAGTTCTTGCTTTCCCTGGGAATCGAACCCATGACCTTGATGTTGCAAGCGTCTACTGTTAGAGGCACAGTGAAGCAATTAAACTGTAAAATTGTAATATAGTTTTATTGTTTTGTTTTTTTATTAATCCCATACGTCTGAACAGAAGAAACAAACCGGAGAAGGCGGAGCCTCAGAGCCACACCCACCAATTACATCATCACCACCAACCAATGGCAGTTCAAAGGAGTTCGAAGCTTCGAGAAAGTGCAGAAAAGTGCTTGTTTTTGTGTTTAAAGCGACGCCACACCAGCTCAGCTCTGCATGAGGCGCATCAGGGCCTTCATGATGTTAAAGAGACAAACCTGAACTTTATACGGGTCTCCAGTGATTCTCAAGGGTTTGTCTGATCCAGTGGGCATCGGGTCGTCCTGAATCATGATCATCTTCACTCCTGTCCTCTCCTGCGCGCACACACACACACACACAAACTTAATCCACATGAACCAAGGGCTGATGTTAAAACACCCACACAAAGCTTGATTCTTCATTTAAAGGTGAATTTAACAATGAAATGTTCAGTTTAGATTAATTAAAGAAGCTTTTCAGATTCAGTGTAAAGGTTATTTCACAGAAATCAATATTTGCCCCCATTAAATTAATTCCCAGGTTTTTTTTTCCTTTATAAGGGCATTTCTTAAATATGAAACTCAAATACTTAAAGCCTTTTAATACAATGCATTATAATATTGTTTAATACATTAATTATGCCTTGTAATGCATATTATGATCTCATGAATAACAGTTATAATGCATTAAAAAATTAACCATTCACTTTATTAAGTATAATGCATTAAAACATGACAAAAAAAACTATCATTGAATTAATTCGTTAAAAGTGTGGATTCATTCAGTTATGACACAAAACTGCACCGTTTCATTTGGAAATATTTCTGTACATTTTGAATTTTGGGAGAATTATCCATTAAAATGGAACAATGGAATAATTCAAATGGAGAACAATTTGCAAAAATAAAGATAAAAAAAGAAGATGTTCATTTAACCATAAGTAATGAATGTTCATTTAACATTCATGTAATTATTAGTTTAATTAATGATGAATGCAGTTAAATTAATCCTTTTTTAAGAGAGAGAGAAAAAAATAGAATTAAGGGAAGATTTTTTTTTCCTTTCAAAAGTTTTAGCAAAAGAAACAATCCCATGTTAATCTTTTAACCCATGAATGTACAATGGATTTATTTATATTCGTTAATAAATAATAATCTAATTGAATAGAAATGCATCTTTTTGTCTCCCGAAACGTAGTTTGATGTTAAAAAGCTTGTTTGTCAAATAAATGCGCAGAATATTTAAAGCATAGTTGTGGTTTTTTGTTTTTCTGTAATAAAATCAGCTATTTTTCTCCTATATTCACCCAAAATGATGCATTTTCAGAGATTTTCATTCTGTACGGCAACAGAAAACCGTAGTAAATATTTCAGCGGTACTTGATGCATCACCACTTTCAGCCACTGATTTTATGTTGTCATAAATAAATGAACAAAAAAAGTGCATAAAGAATCATGGGTAAAAGATTTAGCCTTTTATAGTTAAAGACATCACGGATCAGAGTTTTTTTTAACATTCCTGCATTTATCAGCTGCTTTTATCATCGCATTCAAGAAACACATTGACATTCTAATCAGTTCTTGCTTTCCCTGGGAATCGAACCCATGACCTTGATGTTGCAAGCGCTGCTCTCTACTGTTTGAGATGCATGAAAGCCTTGGATTGCCGTATTTTCCTTTTTTGAACTGATTTAACTGGGAAACACTTTATAACACAAGCACCGACCTGAAGCTGTTTGATGGTGTCGCCTCCCTTCCCGATGACCAGCCCGACTTTACTGGCCGGGATCAGGATCTCCTGGACGGCGCTGTTCCCGTCCATCTGGCTATGGAAGCCCGGCCCGTTCCGACACCGGTCCACGATCTGCCCCAACAACCTCTTCGCCTGCCTGACGGACGCAAACACAGAGCAAGAGATCAAGACTAACGACAACTTACACTTCTGATTAATAAAGCGCATCTGGACGGGATAAACTTGGGAATCGATTCTCATTTCGATGAACTGAATCTCAATATCGATAGCGTTTTCATTTGATGCATGAACAAACTTTCACTAAACATTATTTGTAGCGCCTGCCAGCTAATAATCGCAGTAAGTTTGATACTTCTGATAAGAAAAACACCTCAGCTCTCAAATTGTTGATTTTAAATCACAATTTACATTCACATTCCTGCATTTATCAGCTGCTTTTATCATCGTATTCAAGACACACATTGAGATTCTAACCAGTTCTTGCTTTCCCTGGGAATCGAACCCATGACCTTGATGTTGCAAGCGCTACTTGACATCAAATAGCTTGAGAATAAAGTAAAGCTACTCAACACTCGATACTTAGCTAGAAAATAAGACTAGAGAGGAATATATTTCTGATAAAAATATTACATATTCATGATATTTTTACTTGTTTCCATGACAGATTCATGCATGCATTTAATATTCAAGAATGCATTGGAGAAGAAACTTACATTATAAAATTACATCAAAATTACATCATTATAAAAGCTGCTTTATGTGCAATTTAAGTGTTTTTATTAGGGACGCACCGATATGAACATTTTGGCTGATACGATAATTCTTTATATTAGATAACCGATATATCGGCCGATAAATATAAATTCAAATTTATGATTTTTGAGAGCTTGATTACAAAAACAAAAGTTAAATCCAGGAGCCAAACACACAATTATGATGTTCTCGTTATGATTTCATGTAGCTGATATGTTGCTCTGAACCATATTTTCTTTTTTGAAGTGATTTCAATCATATTTCAAGTGATTCAAACAATCATGATGAACATCAGCTTTAATATATCAGCCAAATCTTCTTATCAGTCCGATAGCATTAAAAATGATCAAATATCCCTAATAAAGTGTGACTTTAGAGAACAAATACTTTGTGTGGCCACTAAATGAGATTTATCATTATTTATTGGCTTTAATATATCAGCTAAATATTCGTATTGTGCCGATAACATTAAAAATCAACCGATATGCAAACCGATATACAGAAATACCTTGTGATATGAGCATAATCCTTTCCACGATGAGCTCGTAACTCAAGTTGCTCGTATCTCAAAGCATTTTTCCCCATAAGAAATAACAGAAAATAAATTAATCCGTTCCGGCCCTCTAAAAAACTCCCTTATTAGTGCTAATAACAATGGAAAAAACATGGTTTTCAACTGCTATAGAGACACACACAGTTAAAGTATACAAGGATTCCTGTGATATAATATAAATGTGTTTTTAATTATGAGTTTTTACCTTGGAGACAGACAGATTTCGAGACAGATACAGTAGCGGCTAATAGCGGCGTGTGCGGAGGAGGAGGGAGGGATTACATAGAAAACGCAAACACAATACGTAAGACTCGCAGGAGATGTGTACGGAAGTCGACTATGGGGGAAAATCCATTCCAAACAGAAACGAGCGCAAAACTGATGTTTACACTCGTAAAATACATCCAGATCTACACGCGGAAAAAACGGAAGCCGCAAGTTCATTTTAATCCCTCAAGTACAGCAATAAACACGCGAACATTCCCCACACGCGCTCGATCTACTCTCGACTGCTGTTACTCGCGTGAACACTTATTTAGTGGAGGAACACGTGAAGTGAACGAGTGAGGGGCGTGGCTTCCGTGAGGGGCGTGGCTTCCGTGAGCACCGAGTGTCGGCGTCTGTAAGCTGCTCGTATCTCAAAGCAAAACTGTGCTTGTATGCTTGCTCGTATCTCAAAGTACTCGTATGTCAGGACACTCGTATCTCAAGGTATTACTGTATATCGTGTATCCCAAATCAGCTGCTAATTTTAGCCTGGAATTTTGTATTTTGAAAGAATAAATTAGATATCGTCTTACTCGATACTTTCGGGGGTCCCAGTCAAGGTGCAAGGCCTGTCCATCATCCCGCCACTGTCTGTGGGGACAAATGATCGCAAATTATAAACTAATACAAACAAAATGCACAACACAAACTGATCAGATCGTCAGTCTCTTGTTTCGTCTGGATGCCCGTGATTATCGTTAACTAAAACATGGTTAATTGTAATAAAGCTGAAATAAAGGTAATATATAAATATCATTTGAAAACCTTTAAATGAAAAAGAGAAATGTTGCATTGGAACAGGTTTCAGTTGAAACACTAAAATTAACCGTAAATAAAAGCCTAATCTAAAACTTAAATAAAATGTCATTAAATTAAGCTTAAATAGCAATGTATACAAATAAATAACAAAAAGCACAACGAATGTTAAACTAAAATTAACATGAGAACCAAAAATATAAAATTAAATATAAATATTAGTTGAAACCTAAGAAATGTTTCCTTGGAATCGGGAAATGAATAAAAACAACACTGAAAAAAACAACAACAAATTAATTAAATTGCAAGATTAAATAGTAGTAGTAGTAATAATAAAAGCAGATAAAATTTAAAAATAAAATTATCATGAAAACCAAAAATGTATATAAATATTAGCTGAAAATTTAAATTAAAATTAGAAATGTTTTCTTGGCAATAAACTAAAGTTTAAGCTGAAGCATTAAAATCATTAACTGGAAATATAAAAATAAATAATCAAATAGTGAGATTTAAAAGACACACTTTAAAAGCACAAACACGTTAAACTTAAATTAACATGAAGATTAAACGTGAGAAATGGCAATCCAACATAATAAATCTATAAAATAAAAAGATAAAGACACTGCTCTAATTTTGTTTTGCATAAATTCAATTGAGAAATAGAGAATAAGGATAATTTAGCACCAATCTAACATTAATAGTAATTATTAATAGTAATAAAAGTACAGTAAAAAAACTAATGTGTTATGAATAAATATGATCAAATATTTTGGAAACACTTTATAATAAGTTTTCATGTTACCATTAGCCAACATATTTCACATGAACTAAGTCTTAATTTCAGCATTTTTAAAACTAAATGTTTCATGTGTTCACGCACTGAACTAACATGAACAAACAAACAACTGTCTCAGACAAATACTATTAAATGTTGTAAAAAATGTATTGCTCACTGTTAGTTAGCTTGTCATGCATCTTAAGATTAACAAATGAAACCTTATTGCAAAGTGTTACCCTAATATTTCTATCAATTCTATCATTTTAATACTACATTGTGTTGACAAAAACAGTCACTAAAAATAAAACTTATTTATTTCACATATAATGTTTATTATGATCTCTAGATTGTAAACGTCACTCAAACATCGTATCAAACAAGACAAACTTGAATATGACGAACAGGAAGCGGATTGAAACGTACCAGCGGCGATCTGGATCTTACAGTTGGATTCCAGCTGAATTCTTGTGATCTGTTCGCCCCCCCGACCGATGACTGACACACAATAAAGAGAAAAAGCTCAGCTTCTGTTAGCACAAACATCAGAAGACGACTGATAGCAAATATCTAGAGTATTTAACAGAAAACAAACATTTATAGCGGCAACTGATGAAATTAGAAGATGGAACTTGTCACAAATGTAGCATTTTCAGATGATTCATCCACAAACGAGTAAAGAAAAGGGTAATATTTACCCCCCCAAAAAAATCAGCTTTAACTTTTACACTACAAACAATAAGACTCATTTGATTATAAAGCGCAAATTTGATACATTCTACATTTTAGGGATGCACGATACATGCTAACTCCTAACGCCGCCGGGCGATACATGCTAACTCTTACCGCTTTCAGACGATATACGTTCATTTTTAAATGTTATCGTTATCGGACTGATATATTAAAACTGATGAATAATGCATTTCCTTCAGCTGAGACTGAAGGAAATGCATCAGCTAATTTAATTTAATCAGCTAATTTATCGTTATTAGCTTTCAAATATAAAAATGATCGTATCGGGCAAAACGTTCATATCAGATTTTCAGTACTTACTGAATCCAACCATCTTATCAGGCACTTTGTAGTCTTCAGTTATTATAGCCCTAAACAAACAAAAGCATATTGTAAATATATCAACCTAAGATTATTGCACAAGAGTCCAGAACTACTGCACAATGAGTTTTAATGAATAACAGCGCTCACCTTGTACCGTGAACCATTGCGCCGAGCTGGTTCGCCACTTGGATGACGCAAAAAGAGGAAAAAAGTGCATTAGTGTTTATTACAAATATACAAACCACACAGAATATAGAGCAAACCACAGAACAGGGGTCACCGGCATGGACAGGGCAGACATGTGCGAGGATTTGTTAAATTGTTAGCGTCATTATTAGTGAAAATGTTGTAGAAGTGATCATTTGAAAATGTAAATACTCGTAGAGATTTATAGAAATAAAGTGTTGCATATTGATCCGTTTCCTATCTTGTTAAATCATTGTTGATAATTATTGTGAGAAATCATTAACAGTGTCTTCAGTGACGAATATCATTAATTATTAATAATGACAAAGTAAATAGAGCAAATTAGTTTAAATCAAACTGGTAGTCCTTCAGATTAATCGGTGCTCAGGAAGTAGCCCTCAGTTTCAGAAAGGTTGGTGACCTCTGACCCCTAGAATATGTAAATGGTACGGAAAGGACATTTTAGCAAGCAACTATACTAGCCTACACTGTGTGTGAGCGAGTGTGTGTGAGCGTGTGCGTGCGAACGTGTGTGTGTGAGCGAGCGCATGTGTGAATGCGAGCGAGTGTGAGCGTGCGTGCGAGTGCGATGGTGAGCGTGTGTGTGAGCGTGCGTGCGAGTGCGATTGTGAGCGAGTGTGTGTGCGTGTGAGTTAGTGTGAGCGTGCGAGCGAGTGTGTGCGTGCGAGTGAACGTGCGATTGTGAGCGAGTGAGTGCGAGCGCGAGTGATTTAGTGTGAGCGAGTGTGTGTGCGTGCGAGCGCGATTGTGAGCGAGTGTGTGCGTGCGTGTGAGTGTGTGCGTGCGTGCGAGTGCGATTGTGTGCGTGCGAGTGATTTAGTGTGAGCGTGTGTGTGCGTGCGAGTGATTTAGTGCGAGCGTGTGTGTGCGTGCGAGTGAGTGCGAGCGCGATTGTGAGCGAGTGTGTGCGTGCGAGTGATTTAGTGTGAGCGTGTGTGTGCGTGCGAGTGAGTGCAATCGTGATTGTGAGCGAGTGTGTGCGTGCGAGTGATTTAGTGTGAGCGTGTGTGTGCGTGCGAGTGAGTGCAATCGTGATTGTGAGCGAGTGTGTGCGTGCGTGTGAGTGAGTGTGAGCGTGCGAGTGAGTGCAATCGTGATTGTGAGCGAGTGTGTGCGTGCGAGTGATTTAGTGTGAGCGTGTGTGTGCGTGCGAGTGAGTGCGAGCGCGATTGTGAGCGAGTGTGTGCGTGCGAGTGATTTAGTGTGAGCGTGTGTGTGCGTGCGAGTGAGTGCAATCGTGATTGTGAGCGAGTGTGTGCGTGCGTGTGAGTGAGTGTGAGCGTGCGAGTGCAATTGTGAGCGAGTGTGTGCGTGCGTGTGAGCGTGCGAGAGCGATAGTGAGCGAGTGTGTGTGTGCGAGTGCGATTGTGAGCGAGTGTGCGTGCGTGTGCGTGTGAGTGAGTGTGAGCGTGCGTGCGAGTGAGTGTGTGTGCGAGTGCGATTGTGAGTGTGCGTGCGAGTGAGTGCGAGTGCGATTGTGAGCGAGTGTGTGCGTGCGTGTGAGCGAGTGTGAGCGTGCGTGCGAGTGAGTGTGTGCGTGCGAGTGAGTGTGTGCGTGCGAGTGAGTGTGTGCGTGCGAGTGAGTGTGTGCGTGCGAGTGAGTGAGTGAGTGCGAGCGAGTGCGATTGTGAGTGAGTGTGTGTGCGAGTGAGTGCGTGCGAGTGCGATTGTGAGTGAGTGTGTGCGAGTGAGTGCAAGCGTGCGAGTGCGATTGTGAGCGAGTGTGAGCGTGCGAGTATATGTGTGTGCGTGAAAGCGAGTGTGTGTGCTTGCAAGCGAGTGAGTGTGAGTGAGTGCGAGTGCGATTGAGCGAGTGTGTGTGCGTGAAAGCGAGTGTGTGCGTGCGAGTGAGTGAGTGAGAGCGTGCGAGTATGTGTGCGTGCAAGCGAGTGAGTGAGTGTGAGTGCGATTGAGCGAGTGTGTGCGTGCGAGTGAGTGTGTGCGATTGTGAGCGAGTGTGAGCGTGCGTGCGCGATTGTGTGTGTGAGTGAGTGTGTGTGCGATTGTGAGCGAGTGTGAGCGTGCGAGTGAGTGTGTGCGATTGTGAGTGAGTGAGAGCGTGCGAGTGAGTGTGTGTGCGTGCAAGCGAGTGAGTGAGTGTGAGTGCGATTGAGCGAGTGTGTGCGTGCGAGTGAGTGTGTGCGATTGTGAGCGATTGTGAGCGAGTGTGAGCGTGCGTGCGCGATTGTGTGTGTGTGAGTGAGTGTGTGTGCGATTGTGAGCGATTGTGAGCGAGTGTGAGCGTGCGTGCGCGATTGTGTGTGTGTGAGTGAGTGTGTGTGCGATTGTGAGCGAGTGTGAGCGTGCGAGTGAGTGTGTGTGCGAGAGTGAGGAGTGTGCTTTATATATAAGGGCTTTATGTAAAGAGTTACGCAAGTAAGAGTTAAGAAACTGCCAACAGCAATTTAAAAGAAAATTGCTCAATAACAAATAAGAAAAGACTCAAAATATAAATAATGTTCCAGTTTTTAAAGCATCAGGCGCTCATTGATTCAATCAGTGATGTTCCTCAAGTCTCAGGAACAAGTTTCACTTCCTGAAAGATCTCAGTCTTGCCGTTTCGCAAGCGGTTCATGAACAGCAGCAGCGATCAATGACACACACTGAAGAACCCTGTCAAAGGTCAAAGCTTCAGCGTACGCACACTCTGCCCTCGCCTGCTAACACTGATTTACCTCCTTCATCCAGGGAGCGTTTCTGCCCTCCATAGCCATAGAGCGAGGCATCGACGACCGGAGACGAGTTGTTCAGGTGGGGCATCTGCTCTCCACCCATCTTAGCAATCTGAGAGAGAGAGAGACAGAGAGAGAGAGACAGAGAGAGAGAGAGACAGAGAGAGAGAGAGACAGAGAGAGAGAGAGACAGAGAGAGAGAGAGACAGAGAGAGAGAGAGACAGAGAGAGAGAGAGACAGAGAGAGAGAGAGAGAGAAAGACAGAGAGAGAGAGACAGAGACAGAGAGAGAGAGACAGAGAGAGAGAGACAGAGAGAGAGAGAGACAGAGAGAGAGAGAGAGAGAGAGACAGAGAGAGAGAGACAGAGAGAGAGAGACAGAGAGAGAGAGAGAGAGAGAGACAGAGAGAGAGAGAGAGAGAGAGAGAGAGAGAGAGAGAGAGAGAGAGAGAGACAGAGAGAGAGGTGAAACAGATCATCTGGTGCAGGACTGTGTCAGAATGATATTACTTATTTTAAAGCATTCATGTAAGAAAGAAAAGAAAATACCAACAGGAGTGAAGCAAAAGCAGATTAGAATTAAAATAAAATGTAAAAATATTTCAATTCTTTTTGCAATCGATTGCAATTTGTTAAAATATATACGATTGGTACAAACGCGATGATTTAAACAAAAGCATGTTTTTATTTATTTATACACAAATAAACTGCTAAACTTTATACACAAATAAACTCCATGTTATTTATACACAAATAAACTCCATGTTTGTTTGCATATATTTTTTAAATGAGTTGTAATGCAAACAAACATGACGATAAAATAAAATGTACATTATCAATACAATAAATAAAATATAAACATTCCAATTGTTTTTGCATTGGATTCTAATTTGTTGAAATAAATATAAATAAAGTGTATCATATGTCAATAGAAATTACACAAAATAAAATTAATAAATAATCTCCACACTTGTTTGCATATATTTTTCAAATAAGTTGTAATGCAAACAAACATGACAATAAAATTAAATACATTTTATCATCATGTTTGTTTGCATTAAAACTCATTTAAAACGTGTACGTTTGATACAAACATGACAATTTAAACAAAAAATGTTTTTTTATCCTTGCGTCATAAATATTTTAAAAATCAGTGCATTATCAACCGAAGTAAAGCAATGAAATATAAAAGCAAATTTAAAAAAAAGCTAAATATTATACTGAATGATACAAACAATAGCATGACATTTATTTTCTTGGTTTATATAAGAATTTAAAAACCACTATTATAAAAAACAAATGCAATTTTAAAAAGCTGAGGATCATTTTTGCTTCATAAATATTATTTCTAGTATTTATTTAAAAACCACTGTATTACACAACAGGAACAGCATAACGAATCAAATGCAATGCAGTTTTTCAGCATTACATGTTGACAGGTTATGAATACATTTAAAGGGACGTTTGCATGTCGTTTACATAAACACACACTAGAGCTCATCAATAAACTGCAATGCATGCGCTCGAATGAAAGCATGCTATGAGCAATAGGTTATCGCTTTCATTTGTGAAGCATTTCACGCACTGGAAGCTGGAAAAACAAGCATTTAACAAGTTCATTCTGAAACTGAAATTAAGAGCAATTTGGGAGTTAATACTCGTTGCATCTGACTGGAGCGCGCAAGAAAAACTCTCCAAGCAAGAGGCCATTTTACAGTGGGGTAGAAAGAGAGACACAGCCGTCTCCACCTCTTCCCTCCAGCTAAACCCTCTTTCTGGGGAATGCTGGGAAGGAATGCCAGCTATGCGAGCGCATGGATAAATGAGCAACCCGAGGGAGAGGATCCAGCGAAGGTAAACAGCCGTCGGGAGGAATTCAGCCGAACAACTGGCCACTTGTTGCCCACTCCACGGGTCTTTCCAGCAGTGACGGGACGCCGCTCGCGGGCTGAACTCAATGTAGGTCAATGCAACCCGTTAATTACCCATGATGCAACAAGCACGCTCATGCAAACACCTAAAACAGGGCCTGTCAAAGTCACGCATGGGTGGAGAAACGAGACCGGCGGCTTCTGGATTAAAGCTAATCAACACAAGCTGGATTGTTTCAATTGTGACTCAATTAAATGTGACGAGACGCAGTTTTAAAGCACGGCGCTGTCGTTGCACTGCATGGGTGGAGCGGATTACGCAACATGTTCACAGGCACGTCATCACAACTCAAACAAACCAACACTCGTTTCTATCGCGACGACAGAAGGAGTGCATGGTGACACGCTGAGCAATCAGACCGTAAAAGAGGAGAACAATACATGCAATGCACCAAATATATGCACTTACCTCACATTGCATTGCAGGTGCATTTAAGGCAATTTAAGGAAAAACAATGTTCTCTAAATGTAAACGTCTAGGGAGAAACACACGATGTATTAATATAAATATTAGCAACACTTCAGATTGAGTTTGACTCATTTAACTGAATCGCTCTGCTCCCAAACACTAGAAAATGGGTTTTATTGTTCCTTCTGATCGCACTGCAAAAAAAAGTGCCATTCTCTCTCGATATTTCTGTCTTTTTCGCATTGCAAAATCATTTAGACGCATTTACTTAAATGCCAAAAAGTTGTTTTCTGATAAACTGCTCAAAATGAAGTGAGTTTGTGATTAAAACACTTTCTGCCAGTGGGGTCATAAAAATAAGCTTGAAGCAAGAGCAAATACTTCCTTTTCAAGTATAACCTCACTTTATTTTCTTCAGTTTTTCAAGGCTTCATTTCACAAGTTAATATCATCTAAAGTATCTTGGTTTGAGGACTTTTAGATATGTATGTTTAGATACATTTTTGCAATTCATTTAATGTCATGACCACCAATTTCCACTGTGATTTAAACCCTTTTAATTTGTGTAAGTGTAATAAGACTAAGCAGCGCAGAAACCCTGTATACGTTTATAAACATGCATTTATATAAACTTTATATACGCTTCTAAACATGCATGTATTTATATACGCTTTAAACACGCTTCTAAACATGCATGTATTTATATACGCTTTAAACGCTTCTAAACATGCATGTATTTATATACGCTTTAAACACGCTTCTAAACATGCATGTATTTATATATATACGCTTCTAAACATGCATGTATTTATATACGCTTTAAACACGCATGTATTTATATACGCTTTAAACACGCATGTATTTATATACGCTTCTAAACATGCATGTATTTATATACGCTTCTAAACATGCATGTATTTATATACGCTTCTAAACATGCATGCATTTATATACGCTTCTAAACATGCATGCATTTATATAAACTTTATATACGCTTCTAAACATGCATGTATTTATATACGCTTTAAACACGCTTCTAAACATGCATGTATTTATATACGCTTTAAACGCTTCTAAACATGCATGTATTTATATACGCTTTAAACACGCTTCTAAACATGCATGTATTTATATATATACGCTTCTAAACATGCATGTATTTATATATATACGCTTCTAAACATGCATGTATTTATATACGCTTTAAACACGCATGTATTTATATACGCTTTAAACACGCATGTATTTATATACGCTTCTAAACACGCATGTATTTATATACGCTTCTAAACATGCATGTATTTATATACGCTTCTAAACATGCATGCATTTATATAAACTTTATATATGCTTCTAAACATGCATGCATTTATATACGCTTCTAAACATGCATGTATTTATATACGCTTCTAAACATGCATGTATTTATATATATACGCTTCTAAACATGCATGTATTTATATATATACGCTTCTAAACATGCATGTATTTATATATATACGCTTCTAAACATGCATGTATTTATATACGCTTTAAACACGCATGTATTTATATACGCTTCTAAACATGCATGTATTTATATACGCTTCTAAACATGCATGCATTTATATAAACTTTATATATGCTTCTAAACATGCATGCATTTATATAAACTTTATATACGCTTCTAAACATGCATGTATTTATTTACGCTTTAAACACGCTTCTAAACATGCATGTATTTATATACGCTTTAAGCTTCTAAACATGCATGTATTTATTTACGCTTTAAACACGCTTCTAAACATGCATGTATTTATTTACGCTTTAAACACGCTTCTAAACATGCATGTATTTATTTACGCACGCTTCTAAACATGCATGTATTTATTTACGCACGCTTCTAAACATGCATGTATTTATTTACGCACGCTTCTAAACATGCATGTATTTATTTACGCACGCTTCTAAACATGCATGTATTTATATACGCTTCTAAACATGCATGTATTTATATACGCTTCAAACATGCATGCATTTATATAAACTTTATATACGCTTCTAAACATGCATGCATTTATATAAACTTTATATACGCTTCTAAACATGCATGTATTTATTTACGCTTTAAACACGCTTCTAAACATGCATGTATTTATATACGCTTTAAACGCTTCTAAACATGCATGTATTTATTTACGCTTTAAACACGCTTCTAAACATGCATGTATTTATTTACGCTTTAAACACGCTTCTAAACATGCATGTATTTATTTACGCTTTAAACACGCTTCTAAACATGCATGTATTTATTTACGCTTTAAACACGCTTCTAAACATGCATGTATTTATTTACGCTTTAAACATGCATGTATTTATATACGCTTTAAACACGCTTCTAAACATGCATGTATTTATATACGCTTCTAAACATTCATGTATTTATATACGCTTCTAAACATGCATGTATTTATTTACGCTTTAAACATGCATGTATTTATTTACGCTTTAAACACGCTTCTAAACATGCATGTATTTATTTACGCTTTAAACACGCTTCTAAACATGCATGTATTTATATACGCTTCTAAACATGCATGCATTTATATAAACTTTATATACGCTTCTAAACATGCATGCATTTATATAAACTTTATATACGCTTCTAAACATGCATGCATTTATATACGCTTTAAACACGCTTCTAAACATGCATGTATTTATTTACGCTTTAAACATGCATGTATTTATTTACGCTTTAAACATGCATGTATTTATTTACGCTTTAAACACGCTTCTAAACATGCATGTATTTATATACGCTTCTAAACATGCATGTATTTATATACGCTTCTAAACATGCATGCATTTATATACGCTTCTAAACATGCATGCATTTATATAAACTTTATATACGCTTCTAAACATGCATGTATTTATTTACGCTTTAAACACGCTTCTAAACATGCATGTATTTATATACGCTTTAAACGCTTCTAAACATGCATGTATTTATTTACGCTTTAAACACGCTTCTAAACATGCATGTATTTATTTACGCTTTAAACACGCTTCTAAACATGCATGTATTTATTTACGCTTTAAACACGCTTCTAAACATGCATGTATTTATATACGCTTTATACACGCTTCTATACATGCATGCATTTATATACGCTTCTACACATGCATTTATACACGCTTCTATGTATGTATTTATGTATGCTTTATACATGCATGCATTAAACAAAAGCATGAAATTTTATTATTTGTGCTTGATAAACATTTTTTTACATTATTAATGTCCACAATTAAGTGATCACAAATCACACGAACAAGCGCTCGCTTCTATCGCAGGACAACCCAAACTACACAGATAAAGCAGATTACAACTCGCTGATAAATCAGCTCTTGAAGGTAAAGCAGCAAAGACGGTGTGCTTTTTCCACACAGGCTGTAAAACGGGCCTGCGTTCTGGACGCGAGCCCAGGACTGTTTTCTTTTCCCTCGGCAGAGTTGATAAAAGCTAAAAGCACAGGGCGTCCGGCCCGCTCTGAACGCGAGGAGTGGAAACACACCCGAGGAAAACTTACGACTGGCCACAGGTGTTCCCTGTTCCCAAGGCCATGCGCGCCACTGACGGCCGGAGAACGCCACGAAACGAGGTCATGGAGATAAACCACACGCATGACCAACTATTTAATGGTTAAAGACGCAATGAAAAATGTAAAAATGCCACAGAACAATAAAAAAGTATAACGTTATATTATTATACAGCAATAAGACACAAGAAGCCGAAAAAGGGTTATTATAGTTAACAACAACAAAAGATGTTACTTGAAATAAACGTTAACTGAAATATTTAAGAATTAAAGCTAGTTGCCAACATTTTCCATTTTCATTTAGTTAACCTTCATGTACTACAATAAACAACTAAAATAAAAAAAATAAAAACTAGGCATTAAAAATTAAAATGTCACAAAAAAAACAAAATTGTTAAAACTTAATAAAAACCATTAATAAAATTATAATAGCATTTAGAAAATACTAAAATAACCCCGTAACAGCGGTAAACATTTGATTTATTCCATTCAGAAACGCCACCATGTATTAATCGCAATGCATGAACAGCTTGTAACGAAAATTAAAAAACGAGATCTTCCCCTGTCTATAATTTTATGTATAAAACTCGGGACGTTTTATGCCGGGAAAATCAAAAGGAAGTGTTGTTTCCTCGAGAGCTTCTCTTCTGCTCAAAGAAACTAATGCTTATACAATGTTCAGGAAAACACTTTATAATCAAACTATCATAACAGTGTGATTTTAATGAATCTCAAACATCCACATCTCTGTGATCACATGCTTTCTGAACGAATGTTTCCTCATGTGTGTTTATTGTGTTATTGAGAGGAAAGCGTGCAGCTCATATTCACATAAACGTCAGCATTGCGAATGATGGCGGGATGTTCGTTAACGGTAAATCTCTGTAAAAGGATCATCAAATTTAATTCCAACCGATAAGAGCAGCTGCAATTCCCTTAACGGCCACCGGTGTCACTAATACGCATTTCTCAATTCTAAATGTAGCCAATTTAATAATGATTATTGTTATTAATAACAATCAGAATACACAATTCCTCTGAAAAACAATAGTTCGCTAGTCTGTCAGATTATGACAACACGGCTCAGCATCAGAACTTGCAGAGAAATTAAAGTTAACAGGCTCTGGTCAACCTGACAGGCCATAACTGAGTATTGATCCATCAGGCGCCTCCTTACAAGCACCGGCACTCAGGAGACTTTCCAATGAAGTCATGCAACATGCAGCCCTTCCCACGCTACAACTCGACTCATACTGTTTGACTTTCAATTTCAATTGCACCATCAGGCTAAAAAAACAAAATAATCATGCAGGTTTACTGCTCACGTCTGGTTTTACATGTTATGCAAACGTGGCGCGGGCACATGTATGCATGAGTGACTCGTTTTAAAGTGTCTCATATTCACAGCTCACGCTTCTCTGAAATACTGACGTGCGTCACGACAGCTGCTGCTTCACTGCACTGTAACACTCTCCTTGAAATAACTTACTGTAACAATACTTTCAACTACCAAAATAATTAAGTTTTCTGCAGTTACTTAAACTTAGTTACTAAGTACAAAAGTACATATCTGAAAGCGCTCATCTGAGCAGAAATACTACACGCAATACTATATGTAACGGTGAAATGAGGATTATGAGTATTGAAAGCGCTCATCTGAGCAGAAATACTACACGCAGTACTATATGTAACAGTGAAATGAGGATTATGAGTATTGAAAGCGCTCATCTGAGCAGAAATACTACACGCAATACTATATGTAACGGTGAAATGAGGATTATGAGTATTGAAAGCGCTCATCTGAGCAGAAATACTACACGCAGTACTATATGTAACGGTGAAATGAGGATTATGAGTATTGAAAGCGCTCATCTGAGCAGAAATACTACACGCAATACTATATGTAACGCTGTAATGAGGATTATAAGTATTGAAAGCGCTCATCTGAGCAGAAATACTACACGCAATACTATATGTAACGCTGTAATGAGGATTATGAGTATTGAAAGCGCTCATCTGAGCAGAAATACTACACGCAGTACTATATGTAACGCTGTAATGAGGATTATGAGTACTGAAAGCGCTCATCTGAGCAGAAATACTACACGCAATACTATGTGTAACAGTGAAATGAGGATTATGAGCATTGAAAGTGCTCACCTGAGCAGAAATACTACACGCAGTACTATATGTAACAGTGAAATGAGGATTATGAGCATTGAAAGCGCTCATCTGAGCAGAAATACTACACGCAATACTATATGTAACGGTGAAATGAGGATTATGAGTATTGAAAGCGCTCATCTGAGCAGAAATACTACACGCAATACTATGTGTAACAGTGAAATGAGGATTATGAGCATTGAAAGTGCTCACCTGAGCAGAAATACTACACGCAGTACTATATGTAACAGTGAAATGAGGATTATGAGCATTGAAAGCGCTCATCTGAGCAGAAATACTACACGCAATACTATATGTAACAGTGAAATGAGGATTATGAGCATTGAAAGCGCTCATCTGAGCAGAAATACTACACGCAATACTATATGTAACAGTGAAATGAGGATTATGAGCATTGAAAGTGCTCATCTGAGCAGAAATACTACACGCAATACTATATGTAACGGTGAAATGAGGATTATGAGTACTGAAAGCGCTCATCTGAGCAGAAATACTACACGCAGTACTATATGTAACGGTGTAATGAGGATTATGAGTATTGAAAGCGCTCATCTGAGCAGAAATACTACACGCAGTACTATATGTAACGGTGTAATGAGGATTATGAGTATTGAAAGCGCTCATCTGAGCAGAAATACTACACGCAGTACTATATGTAACGGTGTAATGAGGATTATGAGTATTGAAAGTGCTCATCTGAGCAGAAATACTACACGCAATACTATATGTAACGGTGTAATGAGGATTATGAGTATTGAAAGTGCTCATCTGAGCAGAAATACTACACGCAGTACTATATGTAACGGTGAAATGAGGATTATGAGTATTGAAAGCGCTCATCTGAGCAGAAATACTACACGCAGTACTATATGTAACGGTGTAATGAGGATTATGAGTATTGAAAGTGCTCATCTGAGCAGAAATACTACACGCAATACTATATGTAACGGTGTAATGAGGATTATGAGTATTGAAAGCGCTCATCTGAGCAGAAATACTACACGCAATACTATATGTAACGGTGAAATGAGGATTATGAGTATTGAAAGCGCTCATCTGAGCAGAAATACTACACGCAGTACTATATGTAACGGTGAAATGAGGATTATGAGTATTGAAAGCGCTCATCTGAGCAGAAATACTACACGCAATACTATATGTAACGGTGAAATGAGGATTATGAGTATTGAAAGCGCTCATCTGAGCAGAAATACTACACGCAATACTATATGTAACGGTGAAATGAGGATTATGAGTATTGAAAGTGCTCATCTGAGCAGAAATACTACACGCAATACTATATGTAACGGTGAAATGAGGATTATGAGTATTGAAAGTGCTCATCTGAGCAGAAATACTACACGCAATACTATATGTAACGGTGAAATGAGGATTATGAGTATTGAAAGTGCTCATCTGAGCAGAAATACTACACGCAATACTATATGTAACGGTGTAATGAGGATTATGAGTATTGAAAGTGCTCATCTGAGCAGAAATACTACACGCAATACTATATGTAACGGTGAAATGAGGATTATGAGTATTGAAAGCGCTCATCTGAGCAGAAATACTACACGCAGTACTATATGTAACGCTGTAATGAGGATTATGAGTATTGAAAGCGCTCATCTGAGCAGAAATACTACACGCAATACTATATGTAACGGTGTAATGAGGATTATGAGTATTGAAAGCGCTCATCTGAGCAGAAATACTACACGCAATACTATATGTAACGGTGAAATGAGGATTATGAGTATTGAAAGCGCTCATCTGAGCAGAAATACTACACGCAATACTATATGTAACGGTGAAATGAGGATTATGAGTATTGAAAGCGCTCATCTGAGCAGAAATACTACACGCAATACTATATGTAACGCTGTAATGAGGATTATGAGTATTGAAAGTGCTCATCTGAGCAGAAATACTACACGCAATACTATATGTAACGCTGTAATGAGGATTATGAGTATTGAAAGCGCTCATCTGAGCAGAAATACTACACGCAATACTATATGTAACGGTGAAATGAGGATTATGAGTATTGAAAGCGCTCATCTGAGCAGAAATACTACACGCAATACTATATGTAACGGTGAAATGAGGATTATGAGTATTGAAAGCGCTCATCTGAGCAGAAATACTACACGCAATACTATATGTAACAGTGAAATGAGGATTATGAGTATTGAAAGCGCTCATCTGAGCAGAAATACTACACGCAATACTATATGTAACGGTGAAATGAGGATTATGAGTATTGAAAGCGCTCATCTGAGCAGAAATACTACACGCAATACTATATGTAACGGTGAAATGAGGATTATGAGTATTGAAAGCGCTCATCTGAGCAGAAATACTACACGCAATACTATATGTAACAGTGAAATGAGGATTATGAGTATTGAAAGCGCTCATCTGAGCAGAAATACTACACGCAGTACTATATGTAACGCTGTAATGAGGATTATGAGTATTGAAAGCGCTCATCTGAGCAGAAATACTACACGCAATACTATATGTAACGGTGAAATGAGGATTATGAGTATCGAAAGTGCTCATCTGAGCAGAAATACTACACGCAATACTATATGTAACGCTGTAATGAGGATTATGAGTATTGAAAGCGCTCATCTGAGCAGAAATACTACACGCAATACTATATGTAACGCTGTAATGAGGATTATGAGTATTGAAAGCGCTCATCTGAGCAGAAATACTACACGCAGTACTATATGTAACGCTGTAATGAGGATTATGAGTATTGAAAGCGCTCATCTGAGCAGAAATACTACACGCAATACTATATGTAACGGTGTAATGAGGATTATGAGTATTGAAAGCGCTCATCTGAGCAGAAATACTACACGCAGTACTATATGTAACGCTGTAATGAGGATTATGAGTATTGAAAGCGCTCATCTGAGCAGAAATACTACACGCAATACTATATGTAACGGTGAAATGAGGATTATGAGTATTGAAAGCGCTCATCTGAGCAGAAATACTACACGCAATACTATATGTAACGGTGAAATGAGGATTATGAGTATTGAAAGCGCTCATCTGAGCAGAAATACTACACGCAATACTATATGTAACGGTGAAATGAGGATTATGAGTATTGAAAGTGCTCATCTGAGCAGAAATACTACACGCAATACTATATGTAACGCTGTAATGAGGATTATGAGTATTGAAAGCGCTCATCTGAGCAGAAATACTACACGCAATACTATATGTAACGCTGTAATGAGGATTATGAGTATTGAAAGTGCTCATCTGAGCAGAAATACTACACGCAATACTATATGTAACGCTGTAATGAGGATTATGAGTATTGAAAGCGCTCATCTGAGCAGAAATACTACACGCAATACTATATGTAACGCTGTAATGAGGATTATGAGTATTGAAAGTGCTCATCTGAGCAGAAATACTACACGCAGTACTATATGTAACGCTGTAATGAGGATTATGAGTATTGAAAGCGCTCATCTGAGCAGAAATACTACACGCAATACTATATGTAACGGTGAAATGAGGATTATGAGTATTGAAAGTGCTCATCTGAGCAGAAATACTACACGCAGTACTATATGTAACGCTGTAATGAGGATTATGAGTATTGAAAGCGCTCATCTGAGCAGAAATACTACACGCAGTACTATATGTAACGGTGAAATGAGGATTATGAGTATCGAAAGAGCTCATCTGAGCAGAAATACTACACGCAATACTATATGTAACGCTGTAATGAGGATTATGAGTATTGAAAGCGCTCATCTGAGCAGAAATACTACACGCAATACTATATGTAACGGTGAAATGAGGATTATGAGTATTGAAAGCGCTCATCTGAGCAGAAATACTACACGCAATACTATATGTAACGGTGAAATGAGGATTATGAGTATTGAAAGCGCTCATCTGAGCAGAAATACTACACGCAGTACTATATGTAACGCTGTAATGAGGATTATGAGTATTGAAAGCGCTCATCTGAGCAGAAATACTACACGCAATACTATATGTAACGGTGAAATGAGGATTATGAGTATCGAAAGTGCTCATCTGAGCAGAAATACTACACGCAATACTATATGTAACGCTGTAATGAGGATTATGAGTATTGAAAGCGCTCATCTGAGCAGAAATACTACACGCAATACTATATGTAACAGTGAAATGAGGATTATGAGTATTGAAAGCGCTCATCTGAGCAGAAATACTACACGCAGTACTATATGTAACGGTGAAATGAGGATTATGAGTACTGAAAGCGCTCATCTGAGCAGAAATACTACACGCAATACTATATGTAACGCTGTAATGAGGATTATGAGTATTGAAAGCGCTCATCTGAGCAGAAATACTACACGCAATACTATATGTAACGCTGTAATGAGGATTATGAGTATTGAAAGTGCTCATCTGAGCAGAAATACTACACGCAATACTATATGTAACGGTGAAATGAGGATTATGAGTATTGAAAGTTTTTCTTCAGTCCTAAAACTGCTTGGAGCACATGATCCTCGGTGTGCTGTTACCGCATGAGTATGAGTGTGTGAGAGAGAGAGTGTGTGTGTGTGTGTAGAAGTGTGAGTGAGTATAATTGTGTGTGTATAAGTGAAAGTGTGTGTAAGTATGTAGAAGTGATAGTGTGTGTGAGAGAAAGTATGTGTGAGAGAGAGTGTATGCGTGTGTGTGAGAGAGAGAGTGAGTGTGTGTGCGAGCGCTTAGCACAAGTGTCAACGTGCACATCAAACTTCACACTGCGCAGTTTCCGTGCGTTCACGCGGCGCGTGGAGTTTGTCGCGCGCGCGAGCTACAGTGAGTTTTAAAGCGTGTGCATAACAACAACAGGTTGCACTAGTTTGTTTCTGGTGTTTCGGGCAGTTTCTGAGCGAGCAGAGAGCAGAAAAGTTGCTGTCAGCGATAAGCCGTGCGATCCGAGCGCGTGCGAACCGTGTTTTATAGTTGCTGAGTTATGGCCTTAATCTGTGTGTGTGCGTGTGTGAGTGTGTGTGCGCGCTGGAGTTTTAAAGCTCCTCCAGCAGTAGCTGCTAACAGGCTACACACACACTGCAAACGCGCACTCATTAAACACACACACGCGCGCGGAGAGTCGCGCGTGCTCGTCCACACACACACATGCTCGCGCATGTACCTGTCGCGCGCGGTGAAACGGGTCCGTGAATCCGTCCGCCTTCATCCCGGCCTGAGCCACCGAGGCCTGTCCCTGCACCAGCTCCGCCATCATCATCATCACACACACACTCTCACACACACACAGTCGCTCACACACTATCGACCCCGGAACAGGAAACGAGTCGGAGAAACACCGCGAGACTTCAGGGAGTGGCGAGAGTTCACACACGTGGTTCTCTGTACACTGTGCAACATACTTAATAAAGAGTTCATTCATCAAGAGTTTTCCACTTAATCTGGTCTTTTATTAATCATTCTGTGACTGCTATTAATAATAACTTTTATGGAAAGCCCTTTGAATTATTGTAGCCTATGAAATGTGCTCTTTAACTTAAGTTCAAGTTCAATATATAGCCTATATAATATAAAATTATAATAATAATAACAATAAAGCATTATAAAGGTATATTCTATTGCATTATGGAATGTTGAAGTTATTTGGTGAAGGAAAGATGTAATATATTCTTAATTCTTTACAGCAAACATTTGCTTTTATTCAACACTGACATGTTGGTGTGAAATAAACGAATCCTCCTAGTATTTTTGGTTATGATGAACTCGTTCAGCACATGTGGAAATATCTGAAAACATCTGGCAGGAACTGTGGGGAGTCACAAGTTCAGTACCTTAAAATTGCCATCAATTTTAGACCCGCTTATGCAAATTGTCTTTGTCGGCAGAATGAATGACAGGCGTGAGTCTGAGCGGGAAATCTCAGGTTAGAAAAAAATGCATGTATGTACAAAAACAATGTTAAAAAATGGATTGAAATATGACAAAATAGCATCAATTGTAGCAGATTCTGCGGTGATTGTTTATTTACTACGAACCTGTTTTTACAAAGGATCAAAATGAACGATCAACTACATCAATCTTTCCTGTAACTCTAACTGTAGTAGAGAGTGGTGTTTGCAACGTCAAGGTCATGGTTCGATTCCCAGGGAAAGCAAGAACTGATTAGAATGTCAGTGTGTTTCTTGAATGCAATGCAAGTCACTTTGGATAAAAGGGTCTGACAAATAGGTACATGAATCAATCTTATAGTTTTTCCACTGACAAATCCATTCAATCCATTCATGAGAACGTTCATACAAACTTTTTTGTGCTCTCATTTCAAGCCCGCTTTATTATTATAGAGATAGTTAATACAGATTATTTATTTTAATTATTAATACAAACTCTTTCAAAGCAGCTTCACAGTAATAAACAGGACAATAACACAAATAACAAGCGTTGGGTTGAAAATGTAATTCAGAAATGTAAACCAACAGTTGGACGTGTGCATATTTAATCCAAACATGGGTTTTTAGAGTGTAAAGTAGACAATAGGATCCTATAATTTACTGCTGAGGATCTGTGACATTCAGGGCTGTGTTGTGCTCGTGGTTAGATGCAGGTCCACATCTGATCCAGATCCGGCTGGCCATGATGACCTCGGGATAAACAGAGACACTACAACTGATCCAGATCCGGCTGGCCATGATGACCTCGGGATAAACAGAGACACTACATCTGATCCAGATCCGGCTGGCCATGATGACCTCGGGATAAACAGATACACTACATCTGATCCGGATCCGGCTGGCCATGATGACCTCGGGATAAACAGAGTTTCCACATCTGATCCAGATCCGGCTGGCCATGATGACCTCGGGATAAACAGATACACTACATCTGATCCGGATCCGGCTGGCCATGATAAGCTCAGGATAAACAGAGTTTCCACATCTGATCCAGATCCGGCTGGCCATGATAACCTCAGGATAAACAGAGTTTCCACATCTGATCCAGATCCGGCTGGCCATGATAACCTCAGGATAAACAGAGTTTCCACATCTGATCCAGATCCGGCTGGCCATGATAACCTCGGAATAAACAGAGACACTAATATCAGCGTAGATGCCGTTCTTCTTACGATATAACGAAGTGTTATGGAAATTTTTCCAGTTTTGGTTGACCGCAATTAATGCAGCCTAACAACCATTTTACATGTGATATTGTGTAATTTGTATTTTTAGTCTATATTTAAACTGACAGAATGAGGATTTTACTGCCTTTAAACATTTCTGATTTTTTCTAACTAATTTCATAAAGTCTTTTACTGTTAAAATGTAAATCTAAGAGCTTGATTCAGTTTTGCCTTGTTCGTCCACAAGCATTCGTTCACATTGCCTTGACAAACCGACACGATCCCATTCGTTTCCTTCATCCATTTATTCAAAGTTCAGTTCCAGGCTTGATCAAACTCACCTGTCTGTAATGAAAGAGCTTGATTAGCTTGTTTAGGTGTGTTTAATTAGGGTTGGAGCAAAACACTACAGGAAAGAGGATAGAGATGAGAACCTCTTGCAAATGAAGAGCAACTTTAACAAAACTAGTTCAGTTGCTACTGAAAACATGCCCAATCATGGCCAAAACTAGCAGTTGCTCCCTTAAATAGCCTATTGAAGTCAAATAAATCAACTAATTTTCTAGTTGGATGAGTTTTTCATAACTTTTGGATGAGTTGTAAAGTAATTGAGAAAAACGTTGGCATGACTTTGTGATAACGTTTTACTTTTTTTTGTTGGGATTTTTGTCACTTGTTTTAAGCATAAATGTAGTTCAAACTCTTTTTTTCTTTGTTAAAGTTTTGTCTAGTTTTATAACTTAAAATAACCTTTAAAAAATGAGTTGTAAATTCAACCTAGAAATCTTAGCCATTTTAAAATCACCTACAGAGCATTACTATCAAAACCCCAAAAGTTTATTAAAAATAAGAACCACAATGTGCTTTTGAGAGGAAATGCAGAAAAGATCAATAATATATATAAACATGCATTTTTGCAATTCATCTGCAAGTCATTTCCAGCAGCATGTGAGCAATAATAGAAGCAGACAGCAAAATCATATTCCATAGACGGCTGTTGACGGCTTCAAGAATAAACAGGCCAATTGAGATATTGCTTTACATCAACTGTTGACCCGAGGCGGTTCATCTCTGTTGTTACGCTCCTGACCTGCCAAATGAAACTGAGATTTGGCACAGCACTTGATCTGGTGCTCAGATGAATTAAAGACCGCATGGCAGTCTTTATCTGCAGGTGTGAGCGCTTGTGCTCAAGGGCTAAAAGTGCATCAGTAATTGTGGGTATTCTGCAAGCAGTTTTGACACAAAGGGCTGCTCGAATATCCATGTCTGCATTTCTGCATACATAATCATCGTGTCATAATCCACAGCCGTGAGATCTGGAGAGAGACGCACATGTTCTCTTTACAAACTCTATGTTTGATTCTGGCCAGCTGTCCAATCACTGAAGCAGAAATATCACGCCATGTGAACCGAACCAAAAAGTTCACCAGAACACATGCAAACTATGTTTCTCATGTGAAATATGTCGAAAACTGTGAAAACAAACTGGAAGTTTTCTATGTGAATATATAGTAAAGTGTCATTTATTCCTGTGATTAAAGCTGAATTTATTAGATGATACAGTAAAAAAGTGTAATATTATATCAGTGTAAAACAGCTGTTTTCTATGTGAATATATAGTAAAGTGTCATTTATTCCTGTGATTAAAGCTGAATTTATTAGATGATACAGTAAAAAAGTGTAATATTATATCAGTGTAAAACAGCTGTTTTCTATGTGAATATATAGTAAAGTGTCATTTATTCCTGTGATTAAAGCTGAATTTATTAGATGATAAATACAGTAAAACAGTGTAATATTATATCAGTGTAAAACAGCTGTTTTCTATGTGAGTATATAGTAAAGTGTCATTTATTCCTGTGATTAAAGCTGAATTTATTAGATGATAAATACAGTAAAACAGTGTAATATTATATCAGTGTAAAACAGCTGTTTTCTATGTGAATATATAGTAAAGTGTCATTTATCCCTGAGATTAAAGCTGAATTTATTAGATGATAAATACAGTAAAACAGTGTAATATTATATCAGTGTAAAACAGCTGTTTTCTATGTGAATATATAGTAAAGTGTCATTTATTCCTGTGATTAAAGATGAATTTATTAGATGATAAATACAGTAAAACAGTGTAATATTATATCAGTGTAAAACAGCTGTTCCCTGTCAAGGGAACTCGCACTGCGTCGAGACGCGATTGGGAACCTTTCAGTTTATATGTCTCTTGAAGCACAATCAAACTCAGGTGCGGGAGTGTACGTCGCCGTGATGACGTCATCACGTCATGACCCGGGAGTATAAAGGCACGTCACGACCCGGAAGCGGGTTAGCTTTCAGTGTCTTCACAGCGCTCTAAGCTCAACGTGTGTGTGTATTGCAGACGTGTGTGTGATTCAGCCCAAGTCTAGTTTAAAAGAAAAGGGATTTCACCGTGTGTCTGTTGGAGTGTTTGAATGGCGGAGCAAGTTTTTCGGCGCTGTGTTACCCCTTGTCCCCGGTTTCTTTCGGGAAGGGATACACACGCCTTATGTGTAGCTTGCATGGGAGAGGAGCATGCACGATCAGCGCTCGAGGGCACTGATTGTGCAGACTGTTTGCAAATGAGTTTGCGAACACTCCGATCCCGCCTGGCAGTTTTCGAGGAAACTGCCCGGGCTAGCGGCCCTCGTGGTTCCGGTCCCGCTGCGGCTGAGGCCCAGCGGCGGCTGCGATCATGGGGGTCGCAGATGGATCTATCAGAGGGGTCGGAGACGGGCTTTGCCTTTTCTCCGCCTTTACCTGGCAGATCTAGCCCCGTTAGGGAGCCGGAAGCACGCCCTGTGGCGGTTTCTTCCGACCCTGACGAGGCGATACTGCAGCTATCCAGTTCCGAGGAACTGGACGTTGTTAGTATCGACGCTGATGAGGAGGTTCCGCCAGCCCCCTCACCAGCGTCAGATGAGTTGCTGGAGGTGGTGACTCGCGCCACCGCTAGGCTGGGCCTCGAGTGGCCGGCTGAGCGGACGCATGCTCGTCCAAAGAGCAGGCTGGACGAGCGCTTTTTGCCGTCCAGAGCACCACCTCAGCGCCGGTGTCTGCCTTTCTTCCCCGACCTCCACACTGAGGTGTCGAGGTCCTGGAATAGGCCCGCCTCCCACAGGGTGCATAACAGCGAGACCGCTGTTTATGCCTCCCTAGTGGGAGCTAAAGATCGCGGATACGGGGCGATGCCTAGAGTAGAGGAGTCCTTGGCTAATCATTTGGCTCCTCACTCACCGCAGCCCCTAAAGGCACCGGTGCTCCCCACCAAACCTCTCAGGGTTACGTCATCGTTGGTGGGGCGTGCATACTCATCGGCTGGTCAGGCTGCAGCATGCCTCCACACCTCTTCCATGCTGCAGGCCTACCAGGCGGAACTCCTCGCAGATCTTGACGAGGAGGGAGGTATTGGGCCAGAAGCAGTCGCAGAACTGCGGAGGGCGACGGATCTTTCTCTCCGGGCTGCTAGGGAGACGGCCGCCTCTATTGGCCGATCTATGGCAGCCCTAGTAGCTACGGAGAGACATTTATGGCTGAACTTGACAACCCTCAGCCAAAAGGATAAGAACATCCTCCTGGACGCCCCTCTGACGCCTCCTGGCCTCTTCGGCGACGCGGTTAAGCTAGCGGTCGAGAGGTTTCAGGAGGCTGCTAAGCAGGAGGCGGCGTTCAAAAAGATCCTTCCACGCCGCCCTCAAGGTTCGCAAGCAAGAGCAGCGTTCCATCCTCAGCCCAGTACCTCCTCATACCGCGCTGGGCAGAAGCTGAGTGTTGCGACTCGTCAGCCCCCCCCGAAAAAGAAGGGGAGGGCTTCAGGTCAGCAACCTCAGCCTCAGCCTTCTGGCCGGCAGACCGACCTGAGGGTCGTTCTGCAGGGCAAGAAGGCTAAAAGTAAGAGGCCCTGACAATCATGGTGTCAGGCCTCGCAGGGAGCCCCCCGTTGGTCCACCAGCCTGCCAACGCCCTGCGGTGGCCCCTGTGGATCTGGTTTCTCGAGAGAGCCAGTCCGATCAGGGACCAGGTGGTCTACCCCAGTTGTCACCCCGGCAGGGTGCACTGGGCAGATTGCCCCCTCTAAGGAGGGTCCTAGAGCATCCACTCCAGGTCCAGCGGCCTGGAGTGGAAACCCGAACAGAGACTGGTCTCGAGAGACTGGTACCCCTAGTGGAGTTCCTGGCGGCGTGGACACGTCTGCCAGGCATTTCTCAGTGGGTCCTGCGCACTATTCATGTGGGTTACACTATCCAGTTTCGGTCGAACCCTCCCAAGTTCGCGGGGGTTCTTCGGACAGAGGTAGACCCTGGGCAGGCTCGGGTTTTGGAACAAGAAGTCGAATCATTGCTGAGGAAAGAGGCCATAGAGTATGTACCTCTCTCAGCCACAGATTCGGGCTTTTACAGCCGCTACTTCATAGTTCCGAAGAAGGATGGAGGTATGCGTCCTATTCTAGACCTTCGCCTGTTGAACAAGACTGTCAGGCGCCTGAAGTTCAGAATGTTGACTTTGAAACAGATCGTATCCCAAATCAAGTCCGAGGATTGGTTTGTGACGATAGATCTCAAAGACGCATATTTCCATATCTCCATCCTTCCTCAACATCGGAAGTTTCTCAGGTTCGCCTTCGGGGGCAAGGCTTACCAATATCGAGTACTTCCATTCGGCCTAGCGCTATCCCCTCGCACCTTCACCAAATGCATGGACGCAGCGCTCGCCCCGCTGCGGTCCACTGGTATCCGTGTACTGAACTACATCGACGATTGGTTGATTTTGGCTCAGACACAAGAATTAGCGGTCCGGCATCGAGATGTCGTACTCGCGCATATGAAGGAGCTGGGGCTGAGACTCAATGCCAAGAAGAGTATCCTCTCTCCTGTGCAGAGGACAACCTTCCTAGGCGTTGTTTGGGACTCGGCGTCAATGTCTGCACGGCTATCCCCCGTGCGCATTGCCGCCGTTCTGTCCTTAGTCCAGGATATCAAGCTAGGCCAGCTGCTCACTGTCAAGCACTTCCAGAGAGTGCTGGGGCTCATGGCGGCAGCGTCCAGTGTTATCCCACTCGGCCTGCTCCACATGAGACCCCTGCAGTGGTGGCTGAAGACCAGAGGGTTTTCCCCGAGGGGCAACCCCTTCCGTCTGATCAAGGTGTCAAGGCGCTGCCTTCGAGCCTTGCATCCGTGGAAGCAGAACTGGTTTTTGTCCCAGAAGCTCGCACTGGGAGCTATCTGTCACCGCGTCATGCTGTCGACAGATGCGTCCCGCGCGGGCTGGGGGGCGGTCCTGAGGGACCGCTCGGCCAGGGGTCTATGGGACGGGCACCACCTCTCCTGGCATATCAACGCCTTGGAGATGATGGCTGTCCGGATGGCGCTACGGGCGTTTCTCCCCGACCTCAGAGGCCGTCATGTAGTAGTCCGGACCGACAATACGTCGGTGGTCTCCTACATAAATCACCAGGGAGGTCTCCGGTCTCGTCGACTTTCCAAGTTGGCGATCAGGATCCTCCTCTGGGCCCAGAGGGAACTGCTCTCTCTTCGAGCGGTATATATCCCGGGGGCCCAGAACCTGGGGGCAGACTTCCTGTCGAGACAGGGGCCGAGGCCCGGGGAATGGCGACTCCACACTCAGGTGGTGGAGCAGATTTGGGAGAGATTCGGCCAGGCTCAAGTGGATCTGTTTGCGTCTCGAGAGACGTCTCACTGCCCACTCTGGTTCTCCCTTTATCTTCCAGCGCCTCTCGGCCTGGACGCCATGAGGCAAGGGTGGCCAAATCTACCCCTGTATGCCTTTCCCCCCGTAGCTCTGCTCCCAGGGGTTCTGGAGAAGGTTCGCCGGGAGAAGGTCCGTCTCACTCTAGTTGCCCCGCGCTGGCCGGGCAGGGTGTGGTTTTCGGACCTGGTGTCCCTCCTAGACGGCACTCCGTGGGAGATTCCGGTCAGGAGGGACCTCCTGTCCCAGGCTCAGGGGAGGATTTTCCATCCTCACCCAGAACTGTGGAAACTGTGGGTCTGGCCCCTGAGGGGGCCCAGCTCATAGAGTCTGGTCTCTCAGCCGAGGTTGTAGAGACCATTCTCCACTCCAGAGCCCCGTCCACGAGGAAACTGTACGCTCAGAAGTGGAAGATTTTCACTTCTTGGTGTTGCGAAAAGCAGCTGAACCCAGTTACCTGCCAGGTTGGCACCGTGCTGGAGTTCCTGCAAGAAAGGTTCGCAGCAGGGCTGTCCCCCTCCACACTAAAGGTTTACGTGGCTGCCATAGCTGCTTACCACGTACCTTTGAGTGGTGCCTCTTTGGGCAGGGACCCCCTCATAGTTCGTTTCCTACGTGGCACTCAGAGGCTGAGGCCTGTAGTACGTTCAAGGGTGCCTCCTTGGGACCTGTCCCTGGTGCTCCAGGCCTTGTCCCAGGCTCCCTTCGAACCGCTGGACGAGATTTCAGACAAGCACCTTACTCTTAAAACTCTCTTTCTTCTCGCCATTTCTTCCCTCAAGAGGATTGGTGACATGCAGGCCCTCTCCGTGGCCCCTTCATGTTTAGAGTTTGCGCCCGGCTTGGCTAAAGCTTTCCTCTATCCCAAGCCGGGTTATGTACCTAAAGTGCTGTCTAGTCCTATGCGCCACATAGTGCTACAGGCTCTCTGTCCTCCTCCATTTACTGATCATGACCAGGAGTTAAAGAACAGGGTTTGTCCAGTGCGAGCACTGGACGCCTACGTCCACAGAACTGCTACGTGGCGTAGGTCAGACCAAATCTTTGTCTGTTTTGGGGCCCCCAGAGGTTCCCCTGCTTCTAAGCCTACTATGAGCAGATGGATTTCAGAGTCTATTTCTCTAGCTTATGAGCTGGCAGGACAGCAGTGTCCACTGTCTGTCCGAGCTCATTCTACTCGGAGCATGGCTGCCTCGAAAACCTTTTTCGCAGGGGCTTCCCTCGCGGACATTTGTGATGCGGCTGGCTGGTCCTCACCGCATACCTTTATTAGGTTCTACCAGTTAGACCTAAACCCCGCCTTGGGATCATTGGCGTTATCGTAGTGAGCTACGTTTCGCTTGGCATACCCCGTACGCTGAGGCGGCGTGGGTATTCCTCGTTCCCAATCGTGTCTCGACGCAGTGCGAGTTCCCTTGACAGGGAACGTCTCAGGTTACGTACGTAACCATAGTTCCCTAAGAGGGAACGAGACACTGCGTCTTGCAGCCTCAGCTCCTAGGCATGCCGGCCTGTTCAGACACTGTTCAAGCTAACCCGCTTCCGGGTCGTGACGTGCCTTTATACTCCCGGGTCATGACGTGATGACGTCATCACGGCGACGTACACTCCCGCACCTGAGTTTGATTGTGCTTCAAGAGACATATAAACTGAAAGGTTCCCAATCGCGTCTCGACGCAGTGTCTCGTTCCCTCTTAGGGAACTATGGTTACGTACGTAACCTGAGACGTTTTCTATGTGAATATATAGTAAAGTGTCATTTATTCCTGTGATTAAAGCTGAATTTATTAGATGATACAGTAAAAAAGTGTAATATTATATCAGTGTAAAACAGCTGTTTTCTATGTGAATATATAGTAAAGTGTCATTTATTCCTGTGATTAAAGCTGAATTTATTAGATGATAAATACAGTAAAACAGTGTAATATTATATCAGTGTAAAACAGCTGTTTCCTATGTGAATATATAGTAAAGTGTCTTTTATTCCTGTGATTAAAGCTGAATTTATTAGATGATACAGTAAAAAAGTGTAATATTATATCAGTGTAAAATCTCTGTCGAAGGTAATTAGCTGATTAAGTGGATTTACTTTATTTTTTAGAGTTAACAAAAGTTATCATGAGCATTGTAATGTTTGAAGAAAATGTCATAACAAATGTTAGTTAGATGAGGATGATTTTAAAACAAGCCATTCATTCATAAATCTGTAAGATCTTACCTTCATGCTGTGGAAATAAAAATAAAAATAAATAAAAATAAAGTTTTTTATATTGGCAATGATGTTTGATAAACCTTTAACATCCATAGAACCACAAAAAATCCTTTAAAAAAGGGGATTTTTTTTTAAAGGGACAGTACATCTAAAAATAAAAAACTACGGTTAAAATTCACTCACCCTCAAATTGTTTCAAACATGTGTGAATGCAAAAATGTATATTTTGAAGAATGCAGAGAACCAATCAGTTGATTGACTTACATAGTATTTATTTTCCATAAAGAAATTGCAATAGATTTATAATAACTTGAGGGTGAGTAAATCACTTGAGGGTGAACTGTCTCTTTAAGAACTGATCGGGTTCCACTTTTAATAGAGAGTAGCGCTTGCAACATCAAAGTCATGGGTTCGATTCCCAGGGAAAGCAAGAACTGAATGTCAATGTGTTTCTTGAATGCGATGATAAAAGCAGCTGATAAATGCATGAGTGTAGAAATGCAGAGCTTTGCAACTGCACTTCCTCCACCAACACTGATCAAAAACCAAGACAGAGAAGGTTTCTGCGACTCACGGATGAGCCGTAACTCGTGCTTTTAACAGCAACCGTGGCCGTCGTCACACTCTGTTTTCCGCTTCTTTTCTCATCCCGTCTGCACGTAACCTCGGCCACTTTACTTGATTCCTCCTGGTATACACACTTTCAGAGACTCAATTACACAGAGGCCCTGCGGTGAAAATTACGGATGTTTTTCCCCAGTTTCTATCTTTCCGCTGGGACGCTTTGACCCCGTCCTGCTGTTCGCCGTCCCTCAGCCCTCCCTCGTTTCTTCTCTTTCTTTCTGTCCAGCTCTTATTCTCCACCTGTCCTGTTTTTCCGGCTGGAGGTGTGTGTGTGTGTGTGGTTCATTGTATTGGCGTCGGTGGCAGTGAGGTAATAACAGGTAAATGCAGTTGTTTGTGCACTTCTCCCAGCATGCTCTAAGAGCGAGAGACTTCTGTTGTCAATTTCCATTGAGCGTCGTCCAGTGATTATAGCCGATGTGGGAGGAACTGGACGTGCGATGAAAGCTTTCTGTGCAAACTATTCTAAAACATATGCACAAATCAGAGGAAAAACCTCTGAAAGCTTCACAGAAACATCCAGAACAGCACTTAACATTCATACGATCGCACTGTGCATTTCTAGCCTCAGTAACCAACTCTTAACTCGATTTTAAAGACCAAAAACCTTCTTTATAAGGAGAAAATTAATGCACAATATTTCATGTTTAATTTCCTCTAGTGATAAAGCAGTTTCATAAAATACATTTATGTTTGTTCATGCATTTATCAGCTGCTTTTATCATCGCATTCAAGAAACACATTGACATTCTAATCAGTTCTTGCTTTCCCTGGGAATCAAACCCATGACCTTGATGTTGCAAGCGCTGCTCTCTCTACAGGAATGCCTAATAAAAATAAATCCATAAAGTGATGGGAACCCCTAAAAACAACCTTTAATTGATTTGAACAATTAAATTATTTAACGATTGCATGTCATCATGAAAGATTTGTAACTTTCTGCTAGAAAAACACTAATTAGCTTCCATTAGTTAACGTGAACTGTGCTTCTAAACCATTTATTGCTCTTAATTAATGTCAATCTCAACACTTACTGAAACATTATTATTTAATGGACTGTGATCAGGATGCAAAACGGTTTCTCTCTTATTGCACAGAAGAAATCAAACCGAGCAACAGCCCAGAAACTCTCAGAGAGAAAACGCATATGTTGACTGAGACGGACAATAGTTTTACTGTTCTCATATTCTCCTGAAACTTTACACTGTTCATATTGTTCAATAAAGTTCAATAAACAGATGAAGCCGAGAAAAATAAGCCATGACTTTTGATCCAAGAGCAATTTCACTTTTATTGATACAGAGAGCCGAGACGCTTTGCTGTCTGTTTATTTGTTTATGCATGTACCTGTTTATTTATTTCCCATTTTAATTGATTTATTTCTGAGATGGGGACGCTGGGAGATGGTGAAGTGGGACAATATTTGTTACTATTATTATATTCTGCTGCTTCTTTATCCTGTTAACAGGGAGAGAGAGAGAGAGAGAAAGAGAGAGGGAGACAGAAAGAAAGACGAAAGAAAGTTTTTATCCACCAGGCCTTTGTGGCTCATCTAGTGAGAAGATCAGCTTTCCTGTGTCTCTAACAGTAGAGAGCAGTGCTTGCAACATCAAGGTCATGGGTTCGATTCCCAGGGAAAGCAAGAACTGATTAGAATGTCAATGTGTTTCTAGAATGCAATGATAAAAGCAGCTGATAAATGTGTACATGATTATATTATATTACATTGTTATATTAATATTACACTAATATTATATTATTTTATACTATAATATATATTATATTATGTTATTTTATATTACATTGTTCTATTAATATTACTCTACTATTAAATTATTTTATTTTATACTATATTATATTATATTATTTTATGTTTTATTATACTATATTATATTATGCTAATATTATAATATATTACATTGTTATATTAATATTACACTAATATTATATTATATTATATTATATTATATTATATTATATTATATTATATTATATTATATTATATTATGTTATATTATATTATATTATATTATATTATATTATATTATTATATGATAAATATAGAAATGTAAAAATAAAAAAAGCGACAGCGACACAGAGATGGAGATCTGGCATGTATAAAGGCCTGAAGTGTGTGGAAGAGCTATCGACCCATGCATCGTGTGAAAGCCTGCTCCAGTAACATGAGATCGGGGGTCTCCAGCAGTCATTAACCCCCTCAGATGGGCAACATTAAGCAGCAGGCAAAATATTTCTATTTTTTCATCAATATTTTATCACGTGCAAAGCCGGAAACAAAGATAGAGCAGCTTTGAAAGTAATGGCCCCCCATCTGCTTTTATGGATCTGAGAGGGGCCGTTTCTGCCCTTTGACAGGAGCAGACGTCTGGAGACACGGGAACACGTGAAAACAGGAGTCGAGTGTCAGGCCGGCATCTCCAACATCAGGATGAATCAGTGTTTCAGTGGGATTAAACATGCACTCAGAACAGGAGCTGCGCTCATCCTCTCGTTCAGACTGATTCTGCTGATGAAGGGTTATTTGATGTTTTTCAAGAAAAGGGAAAGTCACGTTAAACTGAATTAAACTGAATTAACTGAAAATATATATTTAACCCATTTTATTTCAAGGCAATATTTTCATTTGTACTTATTTTAACTTGTATTAAAATAACTAATACTATAACTGAAATAAAAATGTATAATTTATATATATATATATATATATATATGTTTAAGAAATAAGTTTTATTTCTTAAAATAACACTATACTACTAATATATACTACTTTATAAATGTATTATATATATACATATATAATTACTAAAATTAATATTAAAATGGAAATTATAAAGTCTTTTAAATTAAACCTCAGTAAAATATTTTTTTTCCCATTAAGTTTATATTTAGACTAATTTAAGGATATTAAACAAACTACAATAAATTAATTTGACCTAATTCAACTACGTTGTGTTGACTCAACTAAACCGATTTTAATTTAAAACAGTTCTTCAATTAAATTATGTAAAGATAATGAATTAATTTTTTGAGGGCAGTTTGATTCGATTCAGTTCATATCCAGCAGCTCCGCCCCTTTTTAAAACATCCAATAGCGTTTTGTTTCTATCAGAGCCGTTGAGTTTGATAAAGCCGCAATTTCTTCTAATCTGTAACCGTTTCTCCTCTAATCTCCATCTCTCTCTGAAACACATGATTGTGTGCAGAACTCAAACGGGTGGATGTGTTTCTCCATCACATGATCCGCTCTGGTCTGTCGAGTCTCTGGATCTGCGGTGCTTCACCGACACTAACGTCCATCCAGACTTCATTCCCCCAATCAAAGATATTCCCACTGTCTCAATCGCTCTATTTAGTGACTATGAGCCGTTCTTCATGTCGAAAACAGTGTGTGAACGAGTGACTGATTTCAGACACAGCTTCAGCGTCTATTTATAATGAAGGGGCGGAGCTTCAGTATCTGTTTATATCAAAGGGGCGGAGCTTCAGTATCTGTTTATATCAAAGGGGCGGAGCTTCAGTATCTGTTTATATCAAAGGGGCGGAGCTTCAGTATCTGTTTATATCAAAGGGGCGGAACTTCAGTATCTGTTTATATCAAAGGGGTGGAGCTTCAGCCTCTGTTTATAATGAAGGAGCTTCAGTTGGTGTTTATAAGGAAGGGGGCGGAGCTTCAGCATCTGTTTATAGTGAAGGGGCGGAGCTTCAGATTCTAGAGAGACTGTGATTGGACAGAAAATCTGACGCTAAGCTGAAGTGATGTCATCAAAATCATTGAGTATTATTGGAGATTGTAAGTTTTGAATGTGAGTTTCGTCCTTGTTTTGGAGCACGAGCGCATAGAAAACCTTAAGAGCAACAGATTCATCCTGAAAGCTTCAATTATGATTTCATGGGGACTTTAAAATCTCTCACATCTCGTTCATTCTGTGCCAGAAGTGTTTTTTGAGTTATTGTTCATCAGCGTCTGATCTCGTGCTCGTCATGAACCAGAAATGCTTCACAAATATCCAGACCTCAGTTTAATATTCATGTGTTTAAACACTCAATGTGATTCATATTTCCTATCATGAATCATGAAAACCAGTCAGATTTCTGTGACAGTACTAATAAACAATAAGTGATAATTGAATAATGATAATGATAGTAATAATAATGAGTAACAGTGATGAAGTGTAAACGTGCCATATAGAAATCAGGCTTTAAACAGCCTTTTAAACCAGTCTAACGATCAGAGAGTCATAAATCCATAACCAGAGCAGATATCGTTTTGAGATTATGACCTCATATCCATCCAGAGCCATTAGCCAGCAGATCAAACCTCCAGAGCGTCTTAACCGTCACACACGCATGAAATACGACAACCGATTCCTGTTATAATCCTGCAGGCTTAACAAATCTCATCTCATATCGACAGCTTTTCTCTCCAGCTTTTGCACGTAAACAATCTCAGCTGGGAAAACGATGACTTCAGACGGCAGGGCTGCTTTCTCCTGGATCTAGACTCGTTTTGCCATTTAACATTTGACATAATTGTGCGCAGCCTGTGAACGAGGGCCTCCGTCGGCTCCGGGGCCGCAGGTTACCAGAGAGTCTTGGGTTACGATAATTGATGCTAATTAAAGCCCTGCAGTCGCAGAACAAAGATCCAGCTCTCAGGTTCACGTGCGGATCATTCGTGATTGACAACATGTCAGATCTCAACATTTCTGAAGATTAAAAAGCTTCATTCAGACTCACACTTGAAAAAACGCTGGAGTGTTTCGACTCCGACATTGGATTAAAAGTTTAAATAAATGACACTTTACTATATATTCACATAGAAAACAGCTGTTTTACACTGATATAATATTACACTGTTTTACTGTATTTATCATCTAATAAATTCAGCTTTAATCACAGGAATAAATGACACTTTACTATATATTCACATAGAAAACAGCTGTTTTACACTGATATAATATTACACTGTTTTACTGTATTTATCATCTAATAAAGAATAATAACCAAAAATTTTAGTTTTAGTTTTGAGTTTCTCCATATTTGAGTGGTTTGTGACAAAACTGGAGAAACATTAACATAATATTAATTAATTAATGATAGATTTACAACTGGAAATTTCATTACATATTATTTGGTTATATTTTTATATGCATATTAATGTTTCCCTACATGAGTTTGTACATTTATATTGTTCAAGAGAAAAAGTGGAAAAATTAAATTAACATAATCGAAAATAAATAAATAATGATGCTAACTTAAAAGAAACTAAAAGCATGAAAATGAATTAAATATTAAATATAAATATACTAATATATATTTTATATATATATATATATATATATATATATATATATATATATTATATACTTATAAATAATTAAACATAAAAACTTTAAAAAAAAAAGTAAAAAATTACACTAGTTCACATTTATATTGCAGTGTTTTTAATATTATTAATGCAGTTATAGAGTATTTGTTAACATTTGTAAACATGCATATTTATGAATTTATTTCATAAACATGAACATTTTACAACTAAGCAAAATAAAATAACTTCAATATTTTAAAATCAACGTTAAATCAACTACATTTTCATTCTGAATTCATTCTTCAAGTAACGAAAGTGTTTTTTAAATAGATTCAGTTTTAGTTAACAATAGTAATCTGTTCAACAATGGTAAATAAAGCAGTGAATTTGTAACTGTTTGCATGTTCATCCTGATTTTACTCTGGTAAATCTGAGCAATGCCTCCGAACAGAGTTGCTCTTTGTGTGACGCGAGACGGACAGCAGAAAAGCCCCATCAGGATTGGCTTTCACTCACAACTCTTGATTCATGTCTTCCCATTGTGTCCCAGAATCCCTCGGGGCTGCGGGGGTAATGAGGCATAATTGAGGGAAGGTCAGGGATCATTAACTCACCTGGACGGGTCGGGATGCTTTCATACCTGAGACACAGGAAGCCGGCAGAACAACATCCTGTCCGAGACAAACCCGTGATGTCATTCAGGCCGCGTCTCTTCTTCATCTTCTGTTCCCTAAAGTATCATCTAAATCCCTAAAGCATGTTCTTGCAAAAACTTCTTTAAAGCACAACAAGAGAATATTAAAACATGATTTAAAATTTAACTTAAAGTAAACCATTTCATTTGATATTACCACTGTGCATTTTTAAAAGTGTGCTCAAGTCCGATCGACTGAACTCTGAACTTCAAAGAACAGCTTCTGATTCACAAAATGACAGTAGAGAGTAGCACTTGCAACATCAAGGTCATGGGTTTGATTCTCAGGGAAAGCAAGAACTGATTAGAATGTCAATGTGTTTCTTGAATGCGATGATAAAAGCAGCTGATAAATGCATGAGTGTAGAAATGCAGAGCTTTGCAACTGCACTTCCTCCACCAACACTGATCAAATACAAAGACAGAGAAGGTTTCTGCGACTCACGGATGAGCCGTAACTTGTGCTTTTACCAGCAACTGAACACTGTGGTCGAGTTAAATCCCTCAGTTCTCGCCATCTCTGAAAATCCAAGCTAATGTTGATTCTTGTTTTATTACGAGCTCCGTCTCGTTCTCTTTTCTCCAGCAGATTCTCCTCTGTTCAGTGTTTGTTTTAAAACGGCTGCTTTCCTGTGTCTCTAACAGTAGAGAGCGGCGCTTGCAACATGGAGTCATGGGTTTGATTCCCAGGGAAAGCAAGAACTGATTAGAATGTCAATGTGTTTCTTGAATGTGAATAAAATGTTTAAACAAAACCAAATGAAATGAGGCTCTCGCCTGACACAATCCTTTTTTTTTATCCTTTCTTGCCATACCTTTTCTTCTAAGAGTGTGTGTAAGCGTGCGATTCTTCAGCCTGAGCGACTAATTCAACAGTGGCTTCATCTCGGCAGAAGAAATGTCCAAATTGTCGCAGGCCCGAGTGATCTCGAGGCAATTTGTGTTCACGTATGCACGTGGCTGTAAATAAAGGGGCCGGTGTGGTAATTGGAGGAGCGGATGGAGACGCCTGCGGTGTAATTGAGCGGCCGAGGCGGGGGGTTCAGGCCCGGCTGAAAGAGCCAGCAGCGGGGGATCCCGGTTCACACACACGGAGACGCCGGCGGGAAATGGAAAGGGATCAGAAAGCCTCAGTTTGCACCTGAAGAGGAAGAAGTGTATTTGGGAGTATTTGTTGACGGAGAGTAAATGGCTTTGCCGAGGACAGAAACATTGTTTTAGATCAAGGATGGCACATCATGATGGTCATTTGTTCTTTCTCTCTGCAGGGTGTGTGTGTGTGTGTGTGTGTGTGTGTGGAGTTTTAAAAGCTACGGGTCTGCAACCAGAAACTCAAAGACGGACGTTTGAACTGCTTTAATATCTTTGTTGCAAAGGCTTCAAACGCAGCTCGTTCAATCACAATTAAGAATGGGAGTAATGACAAAAACAGGCTTGAAGAATAGCTCAACGTTCCCATGAAAAAATATTATTCTTGATGTTTTAAAGTGGGTTTCTTAACAACGAAAAGGGTCAGATTTAATAAACAGGGCACATTTGCTTAAGAAAAACATCAGATCATTATGGGAATTGATCGTTGATCGTGAAACGATATTTGAAGTCACCAAAACAATCACACCCCTATCTCTAGCTCCGCCCCCGAACTCACAGGCACCTCCCCTCTCTTGAGTGGCCACACCCCTTACCGCTGATTGCCTACAATTGTGTTTTGGTACAATCAGATTCTCAGAAATAACTTAATGAGACTTTGCTGTGTCTAACAGTAGAGAGCGGCGCTTGCAACATCAAGGTCATGGGTTCGATTCCCAGGGAAAGCAAGAACTGATTAGAATGTCAATGTGTTTTTCTTGAATGCGATGATAAAAGCAGCTGATAAATGCAGGAATGAAATTATAAACGTCTTTACTGTCACTTTTGATCAAATGAATGCGAAATGCATGAATGTAAATTAATCACTTTAATTGCATTTTATGAATTAAACCACTTTATCACAAGAGGAAAATTAAACATGAAATATTATGCAATAATTTTAGCCTTTTCTCCTTATATAGAACGTTTTTAGTCTTTAAAATTGAGTTAAGAGCTTGATATTGAATTTAAGTTCAATGTGCTTCTTGAATGCAATGATAAATGCATGAATGTGAATGCGATAATCACACACCATGTGACTGACTGATTGGTTTAATGGGATGTGATGCATGTGAGGCATGGATCAGAGCTTCTTGTGAGCGGATCCCTGCAGACGGTGATGTTCCCTCAGCCTGAAACACAGAAGAGCGACGGTGAAACAGCTGATGAGAAACAGACACTCATGCAGAGAGGAACGGCTCGACTGACCTGACCGCATTGATCTTGATGAATCCAGACGCGTCGCAGGGGTCGTAGTCGCCCTGCACATCCATACTGTTACACACAAAGCAGAGATGGTTTCCGAAAATTAGACCTGATCAATACAGCAATAACAGCCCAAAAATAACATCCGATACAAAGATTTCCATTATGGGACAAAAGAGTCACAGGAATCATTTTAATATGCTGATTTGTTACATTTTATTCAGGATTTTTTGATGAATAAAAAGTTCAAAAGGTTTTCCTCTCGAACAGCGCTTGCAACATCAAGGTCATGGGTTCGATTCCCAGGGAAAGCAAGAACTGATTAGAATGTCAATGTGTTTCTTGAATGCGATGCAAGTCGCTTTGGATAAAAGCATGAGTGTGAATGTAACATTATAAACGTATTTACTGTCACTTTTGATCAATTGAAAGCGAAATTCATGAATGTAAATCAATCATTTTATGAAGTAAACATCTTTATCATGAGAGGAAAATTAAACATGAAATATTTTGCAATAATTTTATCCATTTCTCCATTTATAGAACATTTTAGGTCTTTAAAATTGAGTTACGAGTTCGATATTGAACCTAAAATGTCAATGTGTTTCTTGAATGCAATGGATAAATCCATGAATGTGAATGAAACATGTCAAATATAACATTATAAACGTCTTTACTGGCACTTTTGATCAATTGAACGCGATCTTGATGAATTTCTTGTGACATAAATGTCTTTTTTAGCCTCAACATTGTGATTTTGGGCATTTATGAGCAGTCTTTGCGTTACATTACAGGACGGCACATGTAAAACAATCCCAGCTATTAAAACACACAAAGACTGAATCATAAACGGCTGATGAATCAGTGCGACTCCCTCCGGGTCTCGAGGGAATCGCTGTAATCGCCGCAGGACAACATTGTGACATTTCCTGCAGATCGATGCTTCACGCGGGAGGAAACCGCTGTGTTAATAACAGCGCTTGATCGGCGCAAAGTCTGTTTCCGAAGGAAAGCGCCGTCATTATAAACACACCAAATGCACAGAGCAATCCCAGAATGCATCAGTGAAACAAGTCATCAAGTCTCTTTTCCCCATGACAATTATTCACCTTATATTTGACTAAATAAACGGTCAATCTGTTCAAAAAATGAACTAATCACACTTTACTTAATCACACCTAAAATTAAAGTTTTTAATATATTTAAACTCAATATTAATGTAGATATTTAAATGTTTATTTAATGGCATCATTTTATGAATTACTGATACCAGTTATTTGTTCATTTTAGCCATTAATTATAGTCATTCAGCATTACAGTGTAATTAACAGCTGCAACTTTTAATTTAAGAGAAGTTAAATCAATCTTCACATAAATCCATTATAATAAATGTCACATTTCATTATAATTAATCAGGGCTCATTTTTTTCTCAGGCCAGTTCAGATTTTTACTTGCCCTGTTCAAATGCATAAAAAGTTTTTTTTATTTTTTTTATAAAAAGTGATTTAGTTGTTTTTGACCCGTGTGACCTTTGACCTGTGTGGTCTCTAAGTAGGAAATATACAGAAATTAAATAAAGTTATCAAACACTAACATTAATAAAGTTTTCTTCACTGCCTAAATGATTAATTAAAGACTCAAGAGGAGTTTCTCTCTGCCATTTGCTCTTTAATTAACAATGTTTGATTAAAAATGTAAAAAATACTAAATAAGAACAAAATAAAAAATATCACCATTATACGGAAACTCACAATTTATCTCACAATTCCTGCATTTTCTCATTGTTTTTTAAAGATGCGTATTATAAAATCAGAATTGTGAGCTTTTTATTCCTCTGAACTGGTCTTTATAGCTAATTATAACTAATAAATAATCATTTATAACTAATTACAACTAACAATTGCGAGAGGAATTGTGAGATGAAAAGTCGCAATTACCTTTTTTTAAAACAAAAACAAACAAACTTCCATAATATTTTAATATTTTAATATAAACATGTGTTTTTTTTTAAATAGTAATAATAAATTGATTGTATATTTAAAATTTAAAATGATAATAAGTATCATTTAAGGCTGTTTCAAACTTTCTATGTTAAACTGTTATCAAAGCAAATGAACTTTATTTTATTGATCTGAATAATCATCGTTTATCACTGAGAGGCTGCTTTGAATCAGTCTGTACTATGTGAAGCGCTATAGAAATAAATCATTAATTGAGACATAAAGAAGCATGTTTTTTGTTGATCAGCGCTTCTCATTATAAGTTTGTGAAGATGTTTCGTTCTCAAACGCACATTAAAGCCAATCAAACTTGAAAAACTTGAAGTGAAGTTGAAGTTGAGCAGCTTTTACTGTGAATCGAGACTTTGAAACACGCAGCGCATGTAATTACTCCTATTCTGTTTTCTCATATCTTCATCTCTTTAGTTTCTGTTTGATCAGAAAAAGCTGCAGTTCTTCTCTATATCAGTGTTTCTGAACTCCTGAATTGATTCTCCTGAACTCCATTGATTCTCGAGTTTCATCCTGAACAAACACTCACAATAATTATCATAATTCATGCGCAGAATAAAGGGGCGGGGCTTGAGTGAGTGAGTCGTGTGTTGAAACTGGTGGTTATGGGAAGGGGCGGGGCATTTCCCAAACACTCGACCAATCACAACACACCGATCCAGCCGACCAATCAGAGCACAGTGTGCTTTCAGGAGGAGGAGCTTCATAGAGACAGGAACTAAACAGAGCGTTTCTGACAGACTGGGAAGAGACGAATATGGGGGAAATAATCAACATCCTGCTCTAGTGGAAACACACACAATAGCAAGGCATGACACAGCCTCTTTAAATCATTTGATAAGTGCCATTGCACTTTCATTTTTATCATGCAGCTTTTGTTCAGAGTCAGACGAAAGAAGATCCCACATTAAAAACTCTCAATCATAATGCGCTTCTTTCATGGGAAGCTGTGTCCCCCAGAGCTGACGAGGTGGACGAGGAAAGGCTCCGACCTTTCAACCGTACGCTTCCACACTTAAGCGGCATGAAACGCACAACTTCCCCCAAACGGCTGAGAGGCCATTAGCGGCGCGCGGCATCTGGACCGGAGCTTTGGTCAGCGCTGAGATGAGCTGATCTGCCCTCAGGACACACAGGGGTCAAACCTGAATGACCTCACAGTCCAGAAGAGTCCTGACATCATCAACAACACATCACCATCACACAGCAAATATTTATTTGAAGTCCCACTATAATCGACTTTCCTGTGTGTCTAACAGTAGAGCGCGGCGCTTGCAACATCAAGGTCATGGGTTCGATTCCCAGGGAAAGCAAGAACTGATTAGAATGTCAATGTGTTTCTTGAATGCAATGATAAAAGCATCTGATAAATGCATGAAATTGCAAATAATTGATAAAGGAACGCTAACAAAATGAATAAAATAATAATAACATTAATAATCATTTTAAATAATATACAATATTTTTATATAATAAAAAGTAATATAAATTATATTTATTATTCCCTAGAAAAATAACAATAATAATTATTACTATATAATATTTTTATATAATAAACAATTACACAAAATTATAAAAATGAAGACAAAATACACAATTACACTTGCACAAAATCAATATATTCGCTAATTATATTTAAGTTACAAACCTGTCTTAAATTATTCACTTTTAATTTCATTTCAAGATTTAATTTTGGAGGAATATCATTAAAATGCTGCGAATGTGAAAATAAAGCAAAACTAGTGCTCATCTGGTTTTCTGTGAACATTTAATTATATATTTATGTAACGCATTTAATAAAAATCACACACTTTGATTTGATAATTCACAATAAATTTGCTCTATGGCAATTATCATGCAGCCTCATTTATGCATTTTAATTTTACATTCAATGTAATTCATTATAAGCGTTTCACCTCTCGAACCGCAACACCGTTCAGACTGAATGCAGATGTTTGAAAAGCACACAGTTTACAGCAGATGCTGTAGTTGTTACCTGACCAGCTCCTCGTTGTACAGTGATTTGGGCGACTCTCGGCCGAGGATGTACACCTGCCCTTTAAAGACAGACAGCTGCACGCGACCCTCCACATTCTCCTGAGATTTACTGATGCAGTGACGCACAAACTCGCACTCCGGACTGTACCAGAACCCTGAGCGGAGAGAGAAAGACGCCACTTAATACCCATCCATCAAACCTACATGAGTGAACCACTGCACTGAATCACTGTATTGATCACTGTGCTGAATCACTGCACTAAATCACTGTATTGATCACTGTGCTGAATCACTGTACTGAATCACTACACTAAATCACTGCACTGAATCACTGTACTGAATCACTGCACTAAATCACTGTATTGATCACTGTGCTGAATCACTGTACTGAATCACTGCACTGAATCACTGTACTGAATCACTACACTAAATCACTGCACTGAATCACTGTACTGAATCACTGCACTAAATCACTGTATTGATCACTGTGCTGAATCACTGTACTGAATCACTACACTGAATCACTGTACTGAATCACTACACTAAATCACTGCACTGAATCACTGCACTGAATCACTGTACTGAATCACTGCACTGAATCACTGTATTGATTACTGTGCTGAATCACTGTACTGAATCACTGCACTGAATCACTGTATTGATCACTGTGCTGAATCACTGCGCTGAATCACTGCACTAAATCACTGTACTGATCACTGTGCTGAATCACTGCACTAAATCACTGTATTGATCACTGTGCTGAATCACTGTACTGAATCACTACACTGAATCACTGTACTGAATCACTACACTAAATCACTGCACTGAATCACTGCACTGAATCACTGTACTGAATCACTGTACTGAATCACTGCACTGAATCACTGTATTGATTACTGTGCTGAATCACTATACTGAATCACTGCACTGAATCACTGTATTGATTACTGTGCTGAATCACTGTACTGAATCACTGCACTAAATCACTGTACTGATCACTGTGCTGAATCACTACATTGAATCACTACACTGAATCACTGTATTGATCACTGTGCTGAATCACTGCGCTGAATCACTGCACTAAATCACTGTACTGATCACTGTGCTGAATCACTGCACTGAATCACTGTATTGATCACTGTGCTGAATCACTACATTAAATCACTACACTGAATCACTGCACTGAATCACTGTACTGAATCACTGCACTGAATCACTGTATTGATCACTGTGCTGAATCACTGTATTGATCACTGTGCTGAATCACTGTACTGAATCACTACACTGAATCACTGTACTGAATCACTGCACTAAATCACTGTACTGAATCACTGTACTGAATCACTGTACTGAATCACTGCACTGAATCACTGCACTGAATCAATGTACTGAATCACTGCACTGAATCACTGTATTGATCACTGTGCTGAATCACTACATTGAATCACTACACTGAATCACTGCACTGAATCACTGTATTGATCACTGTGCTGAATCACTGCGCAGAATCACTGCACTGAATCATTGTACTGAATTACTGCACTGAATCACTGTACTGAATCACTGCACTGGATCACTGTGATGAATCACTGCACTGAATCACTGCACTGAATCACTGCGCTGAATCACTGTACTGAATCACTGTGCTGAATCACTGTACTGAATCACTGCGCTGAATCACTGTGCTGAATCAATGTATTGATCACTGTACTGAATCACTGCACTGAATCAATGTATTGATAACTGTACTGAATCACTGTACTGAATCAATGTACCGTATTTTCCCGCATATAATCCGCAGACGCAGATAATCCGCACCCTCATATATCCCGCGGGTTTTGGGGGTTTGTGTAAAAAATTGTTGGTATAATCCGCACCCTCAGATATCCCGCACCCATGATGAATTTTTTTTGTGCAAGTTCACGATTCGAATTTCGAATGTTGCTCGCATGATGTCAATTATTATAACTGTTCAGGCTCGGTACACAGTGCTTGTGCGTGAAATTCACACAATAAGAAAACAAACAAGTCAAAATCAGAAGAAAAAGAGAGAGCAAAGTAGTCTCTCTCCAAAGCCCTCTCTCCAAAGTAGTCTCTCCCTCTCCCTCTCTGCGCTGTGCTCGTCCCTTTGCTCATCCCTCTGAAAGCGTGTTGATCGGATGAGAAGAGCACGCTATCATGCAGCACAGCCAATCACGTCGTCTTGCATGATTGACAGGTCAGAAAGCCTATCAGAGCCAGCTATCAGAGTGATAGACAGCCAATCACGTCTTCTTGCATGATTGACAGGTCAGACAGCCTATCAGCGCCAGCTGTAAGACTGTGAGTACAGAGGCCAGACAACCCGTGCATGAAAGAAAAACAGAAAGAAAATACCGCAATTTTTTTTATATTGAAATATATTACGTGTAAAAAAATGGCGATATAGCCCGCACCCTTATATATCCCGCACCCCCCCTGCGGGGTTTGTAAAATCTGGTATAATCCGCGGGATATATGCGGGAAAATACGGTATTGATCACTGTACTGAATCACTGCACTGAATCAATGTATTGATCACTGTACTGAATCACTGCACTGAATCAATGTATTGATCACTGTACTGAATCACTGTACTGAATCACTGTACTGAATCACTGTACTGAATCAATGTATTGATCACTGTTTTGATCACTGAATCAATGTATTGATCACTGTACTGAATCACTGCACTGAATCAATGTATTGATCACTGTACTGAATCACTGCATTGAATGACTGTATTGATCACTGTACTGAATCACTGCACTGAATCAATGTATTGATCACTGTACTGAATCACTGCACTGAATCAATGTATTGATCACTGTACTGAATCACTGCATTGAATGACTGTATTGATCACTGTACTGAATCACTGCGCTGAATCACTGCACTGAACCCCTGCACTTACACAACAGTGTTTAAGGATTAGTGGTGTATGTTTTTGGGAGATGTTGTTCGTGGAAATCATTTCGCGTGTGAAGATATCAAGTCTTGTTTTCTGACAAAAAAAATCATCAAACTGAAGTGAGTTTCTGCTTAAAACAAAAACAAATACCTGCCAATGGAGTCAGAAAAACAAACTCAATTCAAAGTGATATTTGGTCTTTCAAGCATAAACTTTCATTAAACAAGACTTAATACCTTCAGTCATTTTGGTTCTCAAGTAAATGTATCTTGATTTAAGAATGTTTAGATATTTGTGCTGAAAAACAAGACAAAAACACAGAGGAAGAACATCATTTTTTGCAGTGTTGCCAGAAACAAAAGTGGTGTTTGTGCTGTAATATATTCAGCGCACAGGTGTGTGAAGCAGCCCGTCTCTCTGTGGGATGTGGACTGAACCGGCTCTCTGTGGCTTCATTTTCTCAGTGTAAAATTCTAATGAGTTTAATCTGCGGCGAGTGTCCTGCTGCTCACACCTCTGAGGGACGAGGCCCTCGCCGGCCCTCGCGCTCCCATGCCGCTTTAATTGCAGTGCCTCTGTAATCAGCCTCTAATGGGCCAAATCCTATTATGAGAGAGGAGGACCAGAGAGAGACCTGCTGCTCACAACAGACAGATTAAGACACCTGAGACAGAGAGAGAGAGAGAGAGAGAGAGAGACAGAGAGAGAGACAGAGAGAGAGAAAGAGAGAGAGAGAGAGAGAGAGATACACAGAGAAAGAGAGAGAGAGATAGACACAGAGAAAGAGAGAGAGAGAGATAGATGGACGAAAGGACGGACGGACGAATGGACGGACGGATGGATGGATGGATGTATAGATGGATAGATAGATAGATGGATATAGATGGATATAGATGGATAGACGGACGTACTGGATGGATGAATGGATTCATGGATTCATGGATGGATGGATGGATGAATAGATGGATGGATGGATAGATGGATGAATAGATGGATAGATGGATAGATAGATGGATAGATGGATGGATGAATAGATGGATGGATGGATGGATAGATGGATGAATAGATGGATGGATGATGGATAGATAGATGGATAGATGGATGGATGAATAGATGGATGGATGGATTGATTGATAGATAGATAGATGGATAGATGGATGGATGAATGGATGGATAGATGGATGGATAGATGGATGAATAGATGGATGGATAGATGGATGGATGAATAGATGGATAGATGGATGGATGGATGGATAGATGGATGAATAGATGGATGGATAGATGGATGAATAGATGGATGGATAGATGGATGGATGAATAGATGGATGGATGGATGGATAGATAGATGGATGGATGAATAGATGGATGGATGGATAGATGGATAGATAGATGGATAGATAGATGGATGGATGGATAGATGGATGGATGGATTGATGAATAGATGGATGGATAGATAGATGAATAGATAGATGGATGGATGATGGATGGATGAATAGATGGATGGATGGATAGATGATAGATGGATGGATAGATAGATGGATGGATGATGGATGGATGAATAGATGGATGGATGGATAGATGGATAGATAGATGGATAGATAGATGGATGGATGGATGGATGGATGAATAGATGGATGGATGGATTGATGGATAGATAGATGATAGATAGATAGATGGATAGATGGATAGATGAATAGATGGATGGATAGATAGATGGATGGATGGATGGATGGATAGATGGATGGATAGATGAATAGATGGATGGATAGATAGATGGATGGATGGATGAATAGATGGATGGATGGATAGATAGATGGATGTGACTGCAGCTCACGCCGGATCCGTACCGTTATAGACGAACTCCGAGAACTTGATCCCGAGATTCTGCTTGATCTTCCGAACCTCCCGGTCCATCGTGAAGGTCTCGATGTCCAGATGAGCGTGGAGCAGGACGGTTCCTCCGGGGGTTTCGTAGATTCCTGACGGGAACAACATCAAAACATCAATGGTTTTGTTTTCTCTCATGCACTTTTAATTGACAGCAAGTGAGAGGATGAGAAACTATCCGGGATGGACGCAGGCTGTAATCCCAATAAACCCAAATCACCATGACGATGAGAGCTGATGGACACATTGACAGCGGGATGAATGCTAATAGAACAGGGAAGCGCATCAATCGTCACGTCAGGATCCGCGCTCAGGTTCGCTCTACCCTACAATTTGCTGGCAGAGAGTGTGAGACGCGGAAATGAAGCTTTCGCTCCGCAGGCTGAAGGGTCACAGCATCACAGGCCGGAGATGATGAACGGACTCCGGATCCGGCCGGATAATCTTCGTCTTTAGTCTGAAGTCGACAGGCCCGGAAGAACACGGCTTTTTCAAAGAACTTCCAAGATATGTGGTTCCTTAATTACTACCCCATCTTATATTAATATGTCTATTAAATTAAATGCACTAAAGTAAAAAAGAATAAAAAATATATATTATGTATAGATGTGTGTGTGTGTGTGTGTGTCTAATATATATATTATTATTTTTATTTTTTTAACACACACATATAGGTTTCTAAGTGTATATATTGTAACGCTCAGGGTGTGTGCTGGTGTGCGATGCGGAGAAACCCGGGCGGAGACTAGGGATGGCTGGCGCGAAACCTGCGTTTCGACACAGTGTCGAGACCCCGAAGCGTAGATGTTTCGAAACACTGAACCGAAACTGTGATTCAAAACAACAATGTCACGTGACTTTGGCTAAACGAATCGTCTGCGTGTTTCACAAGTGTTTCGATAGGCGGTGCTTGCCGAGTCTGCGTTTGATTGACAGGGGCGGGAACAAACCACACAATCGCACATCTGTCTCAACTCACACAAAGTTTAAAAGAGTTAATGCACCTTCACCTCGTGTGTTTTTGTAGTGACATTTATTGTGCGACTTGGTTAGTTATATTTAGGCTACATTTAAATTAAACATATTTACTGATAGACTACAGACAGTGACAGACAGATAGATAGATAGATAGATACATATAGTGACACATTCATATAGGTTTAGTTAGATATTGACAGATAGCACAGCAGTTAGACATAGAATTTCATAAATAGATTCAAATATATACATAGATTCATAGATGTATACATTTATATAGATTCAAATATTAATATATAGATTAATAGATATATATACTTTCATAAATATATAGATTCATAGATAGATCTATATATATATATATATATATATAGAGAGAGAGAGACAGAGAGAGAAAACTCGCCACATTAACACAAACAACATTTTTATTTTTTTTAATGGATTGTCAAAGCTTCAGACATGTGCAATTGACCACTAGATGTCGCTGTGGAGACGGGTGTCGGTATAGAGTTTCGAAGCCTCGAAACAATACGGCACATTTGATTCAAGTGTTTCAGTGTTTCATGAAGCCTCGCTTTGCCCATCACTAGCGGAGACAGGATCAAGCAAACAGATTTAATAACGAAAATAAAAACACTTTAACTCAAAAGGCACTCAGAACTAGGAGAACATCCACAACACCGATAACTTCCACATAAACACCACAATCACCGACCAGGAACAAGGGAAACATGAGGGTTGAAATACACACGGGCAAATTAGGATCAGCTGGCATAATTAACAGGGTAATGACTAACAAGACAGGAGTGGGGAGGATCTGGGAAACAGACACAAGACTGTGACACATATATATATATATATATATATATAAATAAAAGTTATAAAAATTATTATATAAAGTATCATCACCTATATGTGATTCTCTATGAAGTCAATGTATCACATTTTCTACAACTTAAATAAAAAATAATGACGATAAATATCTATATCTATATATATATATATATATATAAACAAATAAAAAGGTATAGAAAGCATATTTGATATGTTATATATAATATGTAAAATAATCGTTATCATTATATAATGATTATATAAACAAATATTTATAAAATAAATAATTTTATTTATTTTTATAATTATATATAATATAATTATTATATTGATTATTTATTAATTAATTTATATATATATATATATATATATATTTTTTTTTTTTTTTTTTTTTTTAACACACATATTAAATGAGAACCATTGATTATATATAAAAATAATCAATGGTTCTCATTTAATATGGTTATTTACACAGAAATAAAACTTACGTCATCAAAACCATTTGAGACCAAAGATTTCTTCGATTAAAGAAGCAACTCCTTCATTAAACAAAAGCTTTCTGACTCAAACGATCTCCGTCCCCTCGGGGCAGAAGCAGCGGCTCTCAGACTCAAACCCCCGAACGCCACAGTAACTCCCGCACAAAACAACACTTAGCAAATTACCCACCGCTAAAGTCCGGAAAAGTGGCAATCCGATACATTAAGACTGTGGGATTTAGTGCAGGAGATTGAGGGACTAAAGCATCAAGAACATCTGATAAAAGTCTCTTCTAACACCGTCAGGTATTAAGATCCTGAGAGATGAAGCTGATTTACGCCGCTCTTTTACACAGTTCAGATGTTTGTTGTGAGGTTAAATGTCTCGCGGGGCTTCAGGCGTTTTACACACAGGTAAAACACGGGCCGGATTATCATTCCTCGCTCCTGCCCGGGCAGAGAGAGCTCAGGTTGAGGAGCGTGGCGTTAATGCTGCTTTAACACTTCAAAAGCCTCGCAAACACACACACTCGACAAACACTGTCAGCTGAAGCAAAGCCTGAGGCCGAGGCTCATTCTACAGCCGCTTCAGTAAAGCTCAACTGAGATATTAGAGGCAAAACTAAAGCACACAAAGATCAGATTGAGCGATGAACTGAAAACAGTTTGGGTTTAACTGGAAATAAACAAGACGTAAAAATATATCAAACCTTAAAACCAAAACAATCAATATATATAAAAGAAGTAAATTCAAATTTTTAAATAAAAACTAGAGTAATAAAATAAAACGTTCCCTTATGATCTTAAGTGTTGCATTTATAAAAACACCTAAATATCCTGACTTTATAAAATGTGAACACTTTTACAGAAGTGTGTCTGAAATATCAGCATTGATTTATAATAATAAAACATGAACAGAAGGTTGTTAAAGTAGGAGATACCGTAATACATTCACTATAGAATTTATCAGTGATTTTCCTGTGATTAAAGCTGAATTTATTAGATGATAAATACAGTAAAACAGTGTAATATTATATCAGTGTAAAACAGCTGTTTTCTATGTGAATATATAGTAAAGTGTCATTTATTCCTGTGATTAAAGCTGAATTTATTAGATGATAAATACAGTAAAACAGTGTAATATTATATCAGTGTAAAACAGCTGTTTTCTATGTGAATATATAGTAAAGTGTCATTTATTCCTGTGATTAAAGCTGAATTTATTAGATGATAAATACAGTAAAACAGTGTAATATTATATCAGTGTAAAACAGCTGTTTTCTATGTGAATATATAGTAAAGTGTCATTTATTCCTGTGATTAAAGCTGAATTTATTAGATGATAAATACAGTAAAACAGTGTAATATTATATCAGTGTAAAACAGCTGTTTTCTGTGTGAATATATAGTAAAGTGTCATTTATTCCTGTGATTAAAGCTGAATTTATTAGATGATAAATACAGTAAAACAGTGTAATATTATATCAGTGTAAAACAGCTGTTTTCTATGTGAATATATAGTAAAGTGTCATTTATTCCTGTGATTAAAGCTGAATTTATTAGATGATAAATACAGTAAAACAGTGTAATATTATATCAGTGTAAAACAGCTGTTTTCTATGTGAATATATAGTAAAGTGTCATTTATTCCTGTGATTAAAGCTGAATTTATTAGATGATAAATACAGTAAAACAGTGTAATATTATATCAGTGTAAAACAGCTGTTTTCTATGTGAATATATAGTAAAGTGTCATTTATTCCTGTGATTAAAGCTGAATTTATTAGATGATAAATACAGTAAAACAGTGTAATATTATATCAGTGTAAAACAGCTGTTTTCTGTGTGAATATATAGTAAAGTGTCATTTATTCCTGTGATTAAAGCTGAATTTATTAGATGATAAATACAGTAAAACAGTGTAATATTATATCAGTGTAAAACAGCTGTTTTCTATGTGAATATATAGTAAAGTGTCATTTATTCCTGTGATTAAAGCTGAATTTATTAGATGATAAATACAGTAAAACAGTGTAATATTATATCAGTGTAAAACAGCTGTTTTCTATGTGAATATATAGTAAAGTGTCATTAATTCCTGTGATTAAAGCTGAATTTATTAGATGATAAATACAGTAAAACAGTGTAATATTATATCAGTGTAAAACAGCTGTTTTCTATGTGAATATATAGTAAAGTGTCATTTATTCCTGTGATTAAAGCTGAATTTATTAGATGATAAATACAGTAAAACAGTGTAATATTATATCAGTGTAAAACAGCTGTTTTCTATGTGAATATATAGTAAAGTGTCATTTATTCCTGTGATTAAAGCTGAATTTATTAGATGATAAATACAGTAAAACAGTGTAATATTATATCAGTGTAAAACAGCTGTTTTCTGTGTGAATATATAGTAAAGTGTCATTTATTCGTGTGATTAAAGCTGAATTTATTAGATGATAAATACAGTAAAACAGTGTAATATTATATCAGTGTAAAACAGCTGTTTTCTATGTGAATATATAGTAAAGTGTCATTTATTCCTGTGATTAAAGCTGAATTTATTAGATGATAAATACAGTAAAACAGTGTAATATTATATCAGTGTAAAACAGCTGTTTTCTATGTGAATATATAGTAAAGTGTCATTTATTCCTGTGATTAAAGCTGAATTTATTAGATGATAAATACAGTAAAACAGTGTAATATTATATCAGTGTAAAACAGCTGTTTTCTATGTGAATATATAGTAAAGTGTCATTAATTCCTGTGATTAAAGCTGAATTTATTAGATGATAAATACAGTAAAACAGTGTAATATTATATCAGTGTAAAACAGCTGTTTTCTATGTGAATATATAGTAAAGTGTCATTTATTCCTGTGATTAAAGCTGAATTTATTAGATGATAAATACAGTAAAACAGTGTAACAGTGATGCATTTTATCCTTCTGAATCCTTTGATGAACAGACAGTTTTAAAGAACTGAAATAGAATCTTTTGTAACATTATAAATGTCTTCAGTCTCACTTTTAATCAATTTAAGCATCCTTGCTGAATAAAAGCACCATTCTTTAAATCCTAGTGGTAGTTTATGTCGAGCGGTAAGTGTGACACAGAATAGAAAGATTTGGGAATGCATGAGGAATCAGCAAGAGGATCAAACAGTGGGAACATCATGGATCAGTCCTTCATTTGCTGTTCTGTCAGCAGATGACAGTGACGATCTGAGCCGCTCAGTTCACTTCATTCTCCTGGACTGTGTCACATAAACACAGGCTGTCAGGAGCCTTTATTGAACATCCTAAACGCCGACTTCCACACTCTCCTCAGGAGAGCAGGTCTGATCTTCTGTGAACCGGCGGGGAAAACAAGACATTCCGTATTTTCCAATTCCTACCTGCCACTCTGCTGTGAAGCCGGAGTCAATTTGGCAATCAGAGCGTTGTGAGGAGGGACAGCACTGTCACAGACGGGGTCCCGGACCCCAGCGCAACACAAACACAAACACTGTGCACACAAGTTTCACTGACAAAAATGTTTTGTCTTGTTTTCCTGTACAAATGTCTAAACATCAGTAAGAGCTCTAAGATACTTATTTCTTTATTTGGATGAGAATACATAAATGTGACCTAATGCCTGAACATTATTAAATTATGATTTACTGGAAAAGCTAAATGTCTGAAGTGAATAACAAATACAATGGAGTCAGAAAAATAAACACACACACACACACATATATAATAGTAAATGTTACTATGTTTCTTAACAACTATAAATTTTATATAACAACTATAATTTTTATATACATTTTGTTTATATATATGTATATATATATATATATAAAATTAAGAATATTGTAAAATTTTCTATATACTTTTTATAATTTATATATTATTAAATTATATAATTTATTTTTTTAATTTTATACACATAATTTATGTAAATAATATATATTAGTAAATGTAAAAATATTTGATTTATAAAATATGTATATAAAATAATAACGTATCTTGTAAAATTTTTATTTTTTATTCATATAAACAATACATATTAGTAAAGTAAGTACAATTGTATATATAAAATGTATACAAAACTTTAATTATACATTTATATATTACATATTTATTTTGTTAATAATAATAATTAATTTTCCTATATTATTAAAACACAGGAAGATAATTTTGTCAATTTCTTAGCTTTGAAACTGTTTTTAAGGCAGAGTGGTTTAAGTTATTTGCTTTGTTTTCACAAGCCATTTGCAGGGAATGAGATGAGCTGACTTTGAGTGAAATGTAAGTTGCTACTGATAAAAGAATCTGACGTGCATAAATGTAAAGTTAATGAATTGACATTCTTACCTCTTGACTTCATTCCAATGAAGCGGTTCTCCACGATATCGATCCTCCCCACACCATGCTTTCCACTTTGAAACGAGTAGGTTATTGATTAATAAATAACAGTGTATATATTCTCAAGTGACACATGCAGTACAAAATGACATTTAAGTGGCTGTTTATGGATGAAGACATCATGGTACTCTGAATTCATGACAGTAAATACTGCATTTGAACTGTATTCAGGTCCTGCTCACCCGATCTCATTCAGGTAGGAGAAGATCTCCAGTGGAGTGTCTTTCGATTTCCCTTCCTTGACATGCGTCACTTTGACTGGAACACCTGAAAGTATGAATATACATTAGAAATAATACATTAGAATTCATTCTCCAAAGGCTTTTTGTTTGGGTTCCTTGCCACTGTCACCTTTGACTTGCTTAGTTGGGGTTTAAAACGGTGTAGATTTGTATGGTGTAGAGATCTGTAGATCTGTATAACTGTAGATCTGTACGGGTGTAGATCTGTACGGGTGTAGATCTGTATAACTGTAGATCTGTACGGATGTAGTTCTGTATGGTTGTAGATCTGTATAACTGTAGATCTGTACGGATGTAGATCTGTATGAATGTAGATCTGTATGGCTGTAGATCTGTATGGTTGTAGATCTGTATGGTTGTAGATCTGTATGGTTGTAGATCTGTACAGCTGTAGATCTGTACAGCTGTAGATCTGTACGGCTGTAGATCTGTACGGCTGTAGATCTGTACGGCTGTAGATCTGTACGGCTGTAGATCTGTACGGCTGTAGATCTGTATAACTGTAGATCTGTACGGGTGTAGATCTGTATAACTGTAGATCTGTACGGCTGTAGATCTGTATAACTGTAGATCTGTACGGCTGTAGATCTGTATAACTGTAGATCTGTACGGATGTAGATCTGTATGAATGTAGATCTGTATGGCTGTAGATCTGTATGGTTGTAGTTCTGTATGGGTGTAGATATGTATGGCTGTAGATCTGTACGGCTGTAGATCTGTACGGCTGTAGATCTGTATAACTGTAGATCTGTACGGGTGTAGATCTGTACGGGTGTAGATCTGTATAACTGTAGATCTGTACGGCTGTAGATCTGTATAACTGTAGATCTGTACGGCTGTAGATCTGTATAACTGTAGATCTGTACGGGTGTAGATTTGTATAACTGTAGATCTGTACGGCTGTAGATCTGTATAACTGTAGATCTGTACGGGTGTAGATCTGTACGGCTGTAGATCAGTATGGCTGTAGATCTGTATAACTGTAGATCTGTACGGCTGTAGATTTGTATGGTGTAGATCTGTACGGGTTTAGATCAGTATGGCTGTAGATCTGTACGGGTTTAGATCAATATGGCTGTAGATCAGTATGGCTGTAGATCTGTACGGCTGTAGATCTGTACGGCTGTAGTTCTGTATAACTGTAGATCTGTACGGCTGTAGATCTGTACTGGTTTAGATCAGTATGGCTGTAGATCTGTACGGCTGTAGTTCTGTATAACTGTAGATCTGTACGGCTGTAGATCTGTATGGTGTAGATCTGTACGGGTTTAGATCAGTATGGCTGTAGATCTGTACGGGTTTAGATCAGTATGGCTGTAGATCAGTATGGCTGTAGATCTGTACGGCTGTAGTTCTGTATAACTGTAGATCTGTACGGGTTTAGATCAGTATGGCTGTAGATCTGTATGGCTGTAGTTCTGTATAACTGTAGATCTGTACGGCTGTAGATCTGTACGGGTTTAGATCAGTATGGCTGTAGATCTGTATGGTTACAGATCTGTATGGGTGTAGATTTGTACGGCTGTAGATCTGTATGGCTGTAGATCTGTATGGTTACAGATCAGTATGGTTGTAGATCAGTATGGTTGTAGATCAGTATGACTGTAGATCAGTATGGTTATAGATCTGTACGGCTGTAGATCTGTATGGTTGTAGATCTGTATGGTTGTAGATCTGTATGGTCGTAGATCTGTACGGCTGTAGATCTGTACGGCTGTAGATCTGTACGGCTGTAGTTCTGTATGGGTGTAGATCAGTATGACTGTAGATCAGTATGGTTATAGATCTGTATGGGTGTAGATTTGTACGGCTGTAGATCTGTATGGGTGTAGATCTGTATGGTTGTAGTTCTGTATGGTTGTAGATCTGTAAGGCTGTAGATCTGTATGGCTGTAGTTCTGTATGGTTGTAGATCTGTACGGCTGTAGATCTGTATGGGTGTAGATCTGTATGACTGTAGATCTGTATGGGTGTAGATCTGTACGGCTGTAGATCTGTATGGTTGTAGTTCTGTATGGTTGTAGTTCTGTATGGGTGTAGATCTGTATGGGTGTAGATCTGTACGACTGTAGATCTGTATGGGTGTAGATCTGTACGGCTGTAGATCTGTATGGTTGTAGTTCTGTATGGTTGTAGTTCTGTATGGGTGAAGATCAGTATGGTTGTAGATCTGTACGGCTGTAGATCTGTATGGTTGTAGATCTGTATGGTTGTAGTTCTGTATGGGTGTAGATCAGTATGGTTGTAGTTCTGTATGGTTGTAGTTCTGTATGGGTGTAGATCTGTATTCGTGTAGATCATTATGGTTGTAGATCTGTACGGCTGTAGATCTGTATGGTTGTAGTTCTGTATGGTTGTAGATCTGTATGACTGTAGATCTGTATGGGTGTAGATCTGTACGGCTGTAGATCTGTATGGTTGTAGTTCTGTATGGTTGTAGTTCTGTATGGGTGTAGATCAGTATGGTTATAGATTTGCATTGGTGTAGATCAGTATGGTTGTAGATCTGTACGGCTGTAGATCTGTATGGTTGTAGATCTGTATGGTTGTAGTTCTGTATGGGTGTAGATCAGTATGGTTGTAGTTCTGTATGGTTGTAGTTCTGTATGGGTGTAGATCAGTATGGCTGTAGATCTGTATTGGTGTAGATCAGTATGGTTGTAGATCTGTACGGTTGTAGATCTGTATGGTTGTAGATCTGTACGGCTGTAGATCTGTATGGTTGTAGATCTGTATGGTTGTAGTTCTGTATGGGTGTAGATCAGTATGGTTGTAGTTCTGTATGGTTGTAGTTCTGTATGGGTGTAGATCAGTATGGCTGTAGATCTGTATTGGTGTAGATCAGTATGGTTGTAGATCTGTACGGTTGTAGATCTGTATGGTTGTAGTTCTGTATGGTTGTAGTTCTGTATGGTTGTAGTTCTGTATGGGTGTAGATCTGTACGGCTGTAGATCTGTACGGCTGTAGATCTGTATAACTGTAGATCTGTACGGGTGTAGATCTGTATAACTGTAGATCTGTACGGCTGTAGATCTGTATAACTGTAGATCTGTACGGGTGTAGATTTGTATAACTGTAGATCTGTACGGCTGTAGATCTGTATAACTGTAGATCTGTACGGGTGTAGATCTGTATAACTGTAGATCTGTACGGCTGTAGATCTGTATAACTGTAGATCTGTACGGGTGTAGATTTGTATAACTGTAGATCTGTACGGCTGTAGATCTGTATAACTGTAGATCTGTACGGGTGTAGATCTGTACGGCTGTAGATCAGTATGGCTGTAGATCTGTCTAACTGTAGATCTGTACGGCTGTAGATCTGTATAACTGTAGATCTGTACGGCTGTAGATTTGTATGGTGTAGATCTGTACGGGTTTAGATCAGTATGGCTGTAGATCTGTACGGGTTTAGATCAGTATGGCTGTAGATCAGTATGGCTGTAGATCTGTACGGCTGTAGATCTGTACGGCTGTAGTTCTGTATAACTGTAGATCTGTACGGCTGTAGATCTGTACTGGTTTAGATCAGTATGGCTGTAGATCTGTACGGCTGTAGTTCTGTATAACTGTAGATCTGTACGGCTGTAGATCTGTATGGTGTAGATCTGTACGGGTTTAGATCAGTATGGCTGTAGATCTGTACGGGTTTAGATCAGTATGGCTGTAGATCAGTATGGCTGTAGATCTGTACGGCTGTAGATCTGTACGGCTGTAGTTCTGTATAACTGTAGATCTGTACGGCTGTAGATCTGTACGGGTTTAGATCAGTATGGCTGTAGATCTGTATGGCTGTAGTTCTGTATAACTGTAGATCTGTACGGCTGTAGATCTGTACGGGTTTAGATCAGTATGGCTGTAGATCTGTATGGTTACAGATCTGTATGGGTGTAGATTTGTACGGCTGTAGATCTGTATGGGTGTACTTCTGTATGGCTGTAGATCTGTATGGTTACAGATCAGTATGGTTGTAGATCAGTATGGGTGTAGATCTGTATGACTGTAGATCAGTATGGTTATAGATCTGTACGGCTGTAGATCTGTATGGTTGTAGATCAGTATGGACGTAGATCTGTACGGCTGTAGATCTGTACGGCTGTAGATCTGTACGGCTGTAGTTCTGTATGGGTGTAGATCAGTATGACTGTAGATCAGTATGGTTATAGATCTGTATGGGTGTAGATTTGTACGGCTGTAGATCTGTATGGGTGTAGATCTGTATGGGTGTAGATCTGTATGGGTGTAGATCTGTATGGGTGTAGATCTGTATGGGTGTAGATCTGTATGGGTGTAGATCTGTATGGTTGTAGATCTGTAAGGCTGTAGATCTGTATGGCTGTAGTTCTGTATGGTTGTAGATCTGTACGGCTGTAGATCTGTATGGGTGTAGATCTGTATGACTGTAGATCTGTATGGGTGTAGATCTGTACGGCTGTAGATCTGTATGGTTGTAGTTCTGTATGGTTGTAGTTCTGTATGGGTGTAGATCTGTATGACTGTAGATCTGTATGGGTGTAGATCTGTACGGCTGTAGATCTGTATGGTTGTAGTTCTGTATGGTTGTAGTTCTGTATGGGTGTAGATCAGTATGGTTGTAGATCTGTACGGCTGTAGATCTGTATGGTTGTAGATCTGTATGGTTGTAGTTCTGTATGGGTGTAGATCAGTATGGTTGTAGTTCTGTATGGTTGTAGTTCTGTATGGGTGTAGATCTGTATTGGTGTAGATCATTATGGTTGTAGATCTGTACGGCTGTAGATCTGTATGGTTGTAGTTCTGTATGGTTGTAGATCTGTACGGCTGTAGATCTGTATGACTGTAGATCTGTATGGGTGTAGATCTGTACGGCTGTAGATCTGTATGGTTGTAGATCTGTATGGTTGTAGTTCTGTATGGGTGTAGATCAGTATGGTTATAGATTTGCATTGGTGTAGATCAGTATGGTTGAAGATCTGTACGGCTGTAGATCTGTATGGTTGTAGATCTGTATGGTTGTAGTTCTGTATGGTTGTAGTTCTGTATGGTTGTAGTTCTGTATGGGTGTAGATCAGTATGGCTGTAGATCTGTATTGGTGTAGATCAGTATGGTTGTAGATCTGTACGGCTGTAGATCTGTATGGTTGTAGATCTGTATGGTTGTAGTTCTGTATGGTTGTAGATCAGTATGGTTGTAGTTCTGTATGGGTGTAGATCTGTACGGCTGTAGATCTGTACGGCTGTAGATCTGTATGGGTGTAGATCTGTATGACTGTAGATCTGTATGGTTGTAGTTCTGTATGGGTGTAGATCAGTATGGCTGTAGATCTGTATTGGTGTAGATCAGTATGGTTGTAGATCAGTATGGTTGTAGTTCTGTATGGTTGTAGTTCTGTATGGTTGTAGATCTGTATGGTTGTAGTTCTGTATGGTTGTAGATCTGTACGGCTGTAGATCTGTATGGTTGTAGTTCTGTATGGTTGTAGATCTGTATGGTTGTAGATCTGTATGGTTGTAGATCTGTATGGTTGTAGTTCTGTACGGCTGTAGATCTGTACGGCTGTAGATCTGTACGGCTGTAGTTCTGTATGGTTGTAGATCAGTATGGTTACAGATCTGTATGACTGTAGATCAGTATGGTTACAGATCTGTATGGTTGTAGTTCTGTATCACATACTCTCCGGGAAAAGACTCCAAACTCCCATAAATAAATCATGGTGAATAGTCGACTTATTCATAGCGTGAAATGAGCTACTCAGAGGCCAGAGGTGGAGGATACGAATGGATTGCCTTTCGGGGGGAGGAGGAGAAACACAAGGAAAAGAGGGCGGAGAAGAAAGAAAGAAAAGATCCATACACGGGTCTCATTAGCATTTAGCACGCTCACAGTTGCCAATCATGAACGAAAGCCTGCGGTTCCTGCTCGTCCTTTCACAGCTGTAAATGCAAAGCCCTGTGAGAATAATGACACCTAAAAGAACAAGCTGGACAGTGCAGCCACAAATTATTATGTTTTATGCTCTTATGATTCTTTTTTTCTGTGGAATAAAACTGAAAAAAAACGGGACTATATATTTCAAGTCTTCTGAACTAAAACTATTAAAACATTTCTGTTAATTGAAAAAAAGCTTAAATAAGATATAAATATTAGTTGAAAAACTTTAAACAAAATTGAGAAATATCACCTTGGCAATAAACTGAAATTAGCTTGAAGTTGAAGCTCTTAAATTATTAACTGGAAATACATAAAAATAAAAAAAATTAAAGATAAATAGCAATATTTAAATGAATGCACGTAACGAAAAAGTAAAAGTTGACTAAAAGTTCAGCTAAAATTTACATGAAAACTAATAAAATAAAATCCAATTAAAAATATGAATAAAACTATAATAAACTTTTGAAGTCTCGTTTGAAGAACGTTTTGAAGTCTCTCATATCAAATATGGTGCTTTTTATGATGTTTGATTGCAAGATATGACGCTTGTCGGACATTAACATTTTTTTATGCTTGAAAACAAATAAAATTGCTGCCTTAAAGTAACATCATCTTAGAATACATTAAACTGATTAACTTAACTTATTTTGATGAGATAAAGCAATGCAAAAACATATGTTTTTCGCATTGTATGAACTTCAACTTAAGATTTTCAGAACTTAAGAAGAGAGTAAATAATGACACTGGCCGAGACAAATATTAACAGACAAGGCGTTTCGTCCCGAATCCAGAGACCCCGGGGCCACAGGGCAGCAAAAGAGCAGCGGCTAACAGAGCTCCCCAGCCCTTCAAATAGTTAATAATTAGATTAAAAGTTCAAATAAATTAAACACAGCGTGAACGCGCAGTTTCTCGGCCACTTCTCTCTCCAGTCTATCCGTGCATTCACGCGCTTATTCTCTCCGTCCTCTCCGCCTTAGAAAAGCAACAATAGCACAGAAGACACAGTTGTAGGAAAAATTACTGCTTTACATTTTTCCACTCTTTCCTCTTTTTCTGCGCCGTTCCCCTTTTTTGAGAAGACGTGGCAAAGAAACGGGGGTTAAAATGACAAGAGGGAAAAGGTTTAGTAGTTAAAATTCTTTTTTATCAACAAGAGAGAGAGAGAGAGAGTGCTGAGAAAGTGAAGAGAAGAAAAGACGCAGCAGAATAGAAAGATAAACCAGGTCTTTACAGGAGCGGGGCGGAGGGGGGGGGGGGGGGGGGGCGGCTATTGTGAGAATCACTAAAACAGCTTTTCTCATGGACATTAAATGGACGTGCTCAAATATCTATGAATACTGATGGCCGATCAAAACGGATCATAGAGCACAATGAACATCGCTGTCTGATAAAATCACATTACTAGTTCACTCGGGTCCCACACAACTATTGAAATTCTAATTCCCAAAAAATATGGGAACGTCTCGACGGACTTTGTTTAACTGCTTGAAAACAGTTTCTTTGAGGAACGAGCAGAGACATTTCACTGCTTTTCATCATATACTAAACATGATCCTTTATATTGTTACAACATGCAAACTATATTAATCGCACATCTCTCTCTCTCTCTCTCCTTCTGTATGTTCAGTTTATCTAACTTTATTCGCATGCATACAGTAAACTCTTGTGCAGCGATATAGACTATAGAGCAACTGCAGGATTGCTTGTGTCATTGAAAAATGCCCCGCTGTAAAATGATAAATTAATAAATGTAAACGCAACTCCAAAAAAACATGATTAAAAAATTATGCCAACATATGTTTTTACATTGCTTTAACTGATCAACATTAGTTAATCAATTTTCAACTTTTTTATAAGTCACACACAAGCACACAGACACACAAACACACACACACACTCACACTCACACATTCACAGACAAATACAAGCACACAGACACAAACAAACAAACAAACACACACACACACACACACACACACACATTCACAGACAAATACAAGCACACAGACACACAAACACACACACACAGACACACATTCACAGACAAATACAAGCACACAGACACAAACAAACAAACACACTCACAAACAAACAAACAAACAAACACACACACACACTCACATTCACAGACAAATACAAGCACACAGACACAAACAAACAAACACACACACACACACACACTCACAAACAAACAAACAAACACACAGACAAAAACAAACAAACACACATTTACACAATCACACACATACTGGGACACACACAAACACACACCCTCACTCACACACACACACACACA
>JAWRVZ010000215.1:430000-462500 GCA_037043235.1 Rhodeus uyekii | reverse complement strand
ACAAGATTTAGCATCAACTAGCATGTCACTAACAAGAATTAGTATCAACTAGCATGTCGCTAGCAAGAATTAGTATCAACTAGCATGTCGCTAGCAAGAATTAGTAATAACTAGCATGTTGCTAGCAAGATTTAACATGTCGCTAGCAAGATTTAACATTAACTAACATGTCGCTAGCAAGATTTAACATGAATTAGCATGTCGCTACCAAGATTTAACATGAATTAGCATGTCGCTCCCAAGATTTAACATGAATTAACATGTTAATAGTAAGATTTAACATGAATTAGCATGTCGCTAGCCAGATTTAACATTAACTAACATGTCGCTAGCAAGATTTAACATGAATTAGCATGTCGCTCCCAAGATTTAACATGAATTAACATGTTAATAGTAAGATTTAACATGAATTAGCATGTCGCTAGCCAGATTTAACATTAACTAACATGTCGCTAGCAAGATTTAACATGAATTAGCATGTCGCTAGCCAGATTTAATATGATTTAACATGTCGTTAGCAAGATTTAACATTAACTAACATGTCGCTAGCAAGATTTAACATGAATTAGCATGTCACTAGCAAGATTTAACATGAATTAGCATGTCGCTAGCAAGATTTAACATGAATTAGCATGTCACTAGCAAGATTTAACATGAATTAGCATGTCACTAGCAAGATTTAACATGAATTAGCATGTCGCTAGCAAGATTTAACATTAACTAACATGTCGCTAGCAAGATTTAACATGAATTAGCATGTCGCTAGCAAGATTTAACATTAACTAACATGTCGCTAGCAAGATTTAACATGAATTAGCATGTCACTAGCAAGATTTAACATTAACTAACATGTCGCTGGCATGATTTAACATGAATTAGCATGTCACTAGCAAGATTTAACATTAACTAACATGTCGCTGGCATGATTTAGCATGAATTAGCAAGTTTGCTAACAAGGCAAGGACGAAGACGAAGGTAGCGTGATCCAACAGAACTTCAGTAACAGCGAGGAGATCGTAACAGCCGTGCACATAACAAGTGAACACAAACTCACTACATTTCCCATGATGCCGTTCAGTGGATGATTACTGCACCAGCTGGACACTATCACACTATAAAACACTCTGTTAGATGCACTGTTGGCGCGGAGTCTTGTTTTGCTGCTGTGAACATTACTGAGCGTGAACACGTGTCTGATCGTCCCGTTCCCGGACCCGTTGTTTTCTCGTGTTTGATTCGGTCGGCCTGTCCTGATCTCTGCCTGGTATTGCGCTCGTGATTGTTCTCCGCCTGCCCTGACGTCCTCGCCTGCACAACCCGTGCCTGGATCATGGTTTATGCATGCTCTCTGCCTCTCCTGACCATCATTAAAGACACGCATTTCTGCCTGTGAGTCCCTTCCATTACAACTAGCATGTCGCTAGCATTATTTACCATTAATTAGTCAGTTTGCTAGCACTTTGTAGGTTAGTTGCTAGGCTTTGTCAGTAATAAATACACAGTAGATGAAGCTTAAATACTCCATTAAAGTCAATGTAACAAAAGTGTTCACCCCCTGAACGAAAGCGTATGTAACTTTTATGATTTTATACTTTTATGATTTTGGAAACCCGTAAGTCGGATCCGTTTGAAAAGATGTAGCAACCGAGTCAGAACAAAATCCACTGAGCAGTGCTTGCAACATCAAGGTCATGGGTTTGATTCCCAGGGAAAGCAAGAACTGATTAGAACGTCAATGTGTTTCTTGAATGCGACGATAAAAGCAGCTGATAAATGCATGAGAGTGAATGAAAACACTGAACCAGAACAAGCATCTCATTGGACCAGCAGAGGCCAATCAGCTTGTGCCGCTCAGTAATGATGTCATCGCTTGCATATCGCATGTAAAGGAGTTTTATGACTGAACTACATATTAATTTTAAGTCAGATTAAGATTTCTACCCAACTGAGAATGGATTGAGCAGCACTGAAGATTTACACATGACTTTGAGTCTCTTACCTTTGGATTCTCCAGAACTCCAGACTCATAGCTGTAAAAAGAGATGCGTTTATTAGGTTTTAGTGCAATAACAGGAGCAAGAAAAGGACTGGAGTGCGACGAGCGTCACCTGATGTGCATGAGATTGGCATCCATACTCCACGGCGCCTTTGGCGTCACCGGCACAGGAATACCGTGTTTCTGAGGAGAATAAACACATGAAATTAATCTTTACCGAATTTGCTAGTGAGTTTTACAAAACAATTACAAGAAACAAATCGAAACTTTACAGTGCAATGTATTTGTGATGCTTCGTTTTTGATTAACGAATAAAGATTTACAGACACATCTGATGTAGATTCTCAATAATATCACGCATATGCAACATTTATCAGTTTTTATCAGTTTAAACAGAACTGAGAGTGAATGCTCAACAACTGCAGGCTGAAGAAAAGCTATTCAACCCATTTTAATAGTCAGAAGCTCCAGATTCAGACTTTGAGCTCCATCTAGTGACTGAATCAGGTTTTCTTTCACTAACTGGTCAAAAGGGAAAATGGACGCGTTTAACCAGACATGGACTCCTTTTTTAAGTTTATAGGTCTCAGGGTTAAGTAGCTTTTTGCTAAAAACTGGCAAGTCAACATGAACCTATTTTTGTTGTAGTTGTTGTTGTTTGTTTGTTTGTTTCTGACGATGTCAAAATGCACTTGTGATCTTAAAGTTAGATGATTATTTAAAATCTATATTTTTATTATAAAATTTAAGCTTTCTGTCAAAGCAACATAACTCATTTTCAAGTTTAACACAAAATTGAAAATAAAAAATGAATTAAATGAAACTATAAATATAAAAATAAAATAAAAAATAATAATAAAAATGTCAAAAATATGCAACAAAATGCAACTAAAATTTATACGGAAAATAAATATAAAAAATATTTAAATATTTTTAGCTTTGCTCATTTTCATTTAGTTACCATTAAATACTAAAATAAAATAATAAAAACAATAAACATTTAAAAAAAAAATTAAAAATTCAAACCAAACTAAAATAACATTCAAAATATTAAGAAAACTATAATAGTATCTTAATGATACTAAAATAACATATTTTAATAACAAATAACAATAAATATTGTCTAATTCCTAGAGAATATTAGACCCTTTTTATTAACAGAAGTGACAAAAGATTTATAAAAATTCTGTAGTTTCAATAGGTTTCTCACTCTTCATGACTTTTCTAGTATAGTTTCCTATTATTATCATTATTATTATAATATATAACTCACAAACACCAGTTTATCAGCAATTTCCACATGATAAAATATGTTAAAGTTTGATATAACAGGACTGGAAAGCAAACTTTTAATATCCCTCATTGAGGGAATGTCAGTTGTTTACATCCTGATTGTTATCTTATTTGAATGCATCTTTAGCGTGAGCAGGTAACGCACCTCTGCGTACTCCATCAGGTCCTTCCTGCCTCGGAAGCGGTTGTAAAACTCGGGAATCCTCCACGGAGCGATGATCTGATGTTCAGAGGGAAGAATGAAGAATGAAGGCGGGTCAGAAACGGAGAGGCGGCTGATGGATTTGAGAGATCGTGTTCACTGACCTGCACTCGAGGATAGAGAGCGTAACACGTCAGCTCGAAGCGGATCTGGTCATTTCCCTGGAATAAAACCATGCGTTCAGCGGATATGAGCCATGCATTTCACACAGAATCATTCAAACGCTTGAACTGAATCAACACTGCACTTACTAAACCACACTATTGTCTGATTAGAGCTGAAAGTGAACAGTCATTGATGCTAATCACACTCTGTGTCATATAAAGCGCTAGAGAAATACAGCATTGACTGAAATATCACACCTGATTGGATTCTCAGTTGGTGTTTCAGTAATTAATAGACATTCACTTAATATTCATGATTACTCACAATTTACTAGCAATTTCTACTTTATATCAATTGAAAATTAAAACTTCTGAAATTTAATTTCTATTAATTTTCACGAGTATTTTATGATTTTATTCATTACAGATTTTTTTACGATTTTATTAATTTCTGCCTTTTTTTACCGATTTTATTCACTTCTGCCTTTTTTACGATTGTATTAATTTCTGACTTTTTTTTACGACTTTATCCATTTCTGACTTTTTTTAACGATTTTATTAATTTCTGACTTTCTAAAACCATATTAATTTCTGTGACTTAACGGTTTTATTAATTTCAATAACTTTTTAACATTTTATAAATTCAGGACTTTTTTTAAAACGATTTTATTAATTTCTATGACTTTCTAAAATATGATTAATTTCTGCAATTTAAGATTTTATTAATTTCTATGACCGTTTTATGTTATTAATTTCCATGACTTGATCATATTCATTCTTTTATTAATTCTTTCATATAGAAATTCCACGGCTTCATAAAAACACAGAAAATACAATTTTTCTCGATGATATTTCAGTAATTAATGACACATTTGATTCTGTAAAGTCAGGTGTTTATGATTCTACAGGGCAGCACTTGATGAAAGCTTGATGAAAACTCATACTTAATCAAAAATAAAACATAAAAATAAATAAAACAATAAAAAGTACATATTTGATATGTTTAGCTGCATTTCAGGTGAGTATTAATCATCATCTGAGAGCAGAAACATGCAGATTTGCTGTTAAATCTCAAAGGCACAGGCTAATATTTTCGGATTGTGAATCCAGCAATAGAGAGAAGATGTTCCTAAAGGATCTGGCACTCAAATCACGGATCTGGATCACAGAACAGCCGCCTGTCGCCATCTAGTGCTGAAACTATTCACTGTAGATCTCAATAACACTTTTATTCGACGTATTTATCTCTACTTTGCTAAAGTTTATGACGATAAGGATGTTCCCCACCTTATACTTCCTTACACCTTATACCCCACCTTGCACTAATATATATATATATATATATATATATATATATATATATATATAAAATGTTTAAAAGAGTTTTTCTTTCATTATTGGATTAAAGCTACAGTAAAAACAGTAAAATATTACAGAAATTTGAATATACAGTAAAGTGTCATTTATTCCTGTGATTAAAGCTAAAATTTATTAGATGATAAATACAGTAAAACAGTGTAATATTATATCAGTGTAAAACAGCTGTTTTCTATGTGAATATATAGTAAAGTGTCATTTATTCCTGTGATTAAAGCTGAATTTATTAGATGATAAATACAGTAAAACAGTGTAATATTATATCAGTGTAAAACAGCTGTTTTCTATGTGAATATATAGTAAAGTGTCATTTATTCCTGTGATTAAAGCTGAATTTATTAGATGATAAATACAGTAAAACAGTGTAATATTATATCAGTGTAAAACAGCTGTTTTCTATATGAATATATAGTAAAGTGTCATTTATTCCTGTGATTAAAGCTGAATTTATTAGATGATAAATACAGTAAAACAGTGTAATATTATATCAGTGTAAAACAGCTGTTTTCTATGTGAATATATAGTAAAGTGTCATTTATTCCTGTGATTAAAGCTGAATTTATTAGATGATACAGTAAAACAGTGTAATATTATATCAGTGTAAAACAGCTGTTTTCTATATGAATATGTAGTAAAGTGTCATTTATTCCTGTGATTAAAGCTGAATTTATTAGATGATAAATACAGTAAAACAGTGTAATATTATATCAGTGTAAAACAGCTGTTTTCTATGTGAATATATAGTAAAGTGTCATTTATTCCTGTGATTAAAGCTGAATTTATTAGATGATAAATACAGTAAAACAGTGTAAACAACAGCTTTTTTAATTAATTACAAGTGATTAATGTTTTTTTTGTTGTTTTAAAACAAAGTGTCCAGACGTGAGGTTATAAAAGCATGGATTTAATGAAGGTCGTATACGTATTACCGAGATGAAACAACAAGACTTAAAAATAAAAGTGGACCAAGGAGAGATCCTTGAGGCACTCCATGGGAATACTGATATGTGTGTTTATTAAAGCGAATGAACTGTGGGCTGAGAGACAGGAGCTTAACCACAGAAGAACAGTAATACCAGTTAGACGAGACAGGAGTGCAGAAAGGCAAACCGTATCAAACGCTTGAATGCAATGCGAGTCGCTTCGGATAAAAGTGTCTGATAAATGCATGATGATGTTTTGATGTTGTGCACAAATGCGAAGGCGAGTGATTCAGGGAGATCGGAGAGAAAGCTAGCATGATGTTTAGAGAGATTATCAAGAGACCAGCAGATCTAAATGATAGATATTCAAAGCTAGTAACAGCATGAAAGCCAATGTTGTCAGTCTTATAATTGTTCTTAATTACATCTGCCAACGCCTCTGCAAGTGACTCATGGTTAAGACAGATGACAATGAACAAGTTCAGCTCAGAAAAGTGATTGGCAGGTTTCAGTGAGTAGAAGAACGTCCAGATTTCCCCTGATTTAAAATGTCAATCAATAGCGTGGCTTTAACTTTGTTACCTAATTATTGATTGATTTGCCCCACCTGTCCACCCTTTTGTTTGCTACCCATTTATTCATTTACATTCATGCATTTATCAGCTGCTTTAATCATCGCATTCAAGAAACACATTGACATTCTAATCAGTTCTTGCTTTCCCTGGGAATCAAACCCATGACCTTGATGTTGCAAGCGCCGCTCTCTACTGTTTGAGACACAGGAAAGCCTTAAGTTTATTCTCCTTGAGTTTGCTTTCATGGGCCGGATCGCTGTTGTATGTTTGCTTGTCTTTCGTCCTTGATGTTGTGAAGTCAAGTCCTGTTTTCCCCTCGGTGTTTGTTTGTTTTGTGTTATTTCTATGAAAAATAAAGAGCCAGTTCTTTCTGCATTACTGAGTTCTCGCTTCATCCCGGACACAAATGATCAAATGTATAACAATACTTAGAAAATAATAGTTTTTTACATGCTATACGTCAGGCAAGTCAAAAAATCTTAAAATAAAGCAATAAATCTAGTCTCGAGATTAGAAATAAAATCAAAAGATTATTTTGCTTGTTTTGAGAAAATATAAAAAAAAATGGCCTCTGGTGATTCTTTAAAGCATAGGTGTCAAACTCAAGGCCCGCGGGCCACAGCCGGCCCGGCGTGTAATTATGTCCGGCCCGCGAGAGCATTTTATTAATGGCCCACGAGATGTCCCGCGCTCCAGCTGACTCGCCGAACACTTCCTGAATTAAACAGGAAGTGGCTAATGATGCTTCGCGCTCGCGCTAGTACCGCGCGATTGTTATTGTCAATTATCCATAACTGTTCAGGCTCGGTACACGGTGCTTGTGCGCGAAATTCAGGTGTTGATCATCGGATGAGAAGAGCCCGCCCTCATGGCAGAACGTCTTCTTGCATGATTGACAGGTCAGACAGCATATCAGCGCCAGCTGTTAGAGTGATAGTACAAGCGCCAGAAAGAAAATACAGCGCAAAAACGTATTGAAATATATCAAATATATTGAAATATTATTATGTGTAAAAAAAATTGTGATTATAGTTTGTAAAATCTGCTATAACCCATGGGTTATATGCGGGAAAATACGGTATATGTTTACTGACATACTGCCGGTATACCCGTGTGTCTCATTTGCGGAGCTAATGTGGTAGTAATTAAATAATTTAATAAGACGGCACTGTAAGACAAATGACATAAGAGCAAATTCAACTGAATGATTTGATTTGTTATTGCTGAAAAGCAAAAATTGTATTTAGATTTCCAGGTTTTGTTATGCAGCATGTCCATATTTTGAATTTGTATCATTTTGACAGGATATATTTTTATGGAGAGCAAAATCTTTTATATATAAATCTTTTTAAGTTTTATATAAAATGACATAAGAGTAATGAAATTTGAATGTTTGTTCTTTTAACTTTTACTTTTACTTTACTTACTTGTTTACTTTATTTCTAACTTGTATAATTTAGACAGGATGTATTTTAAAAAATTTTAAGTATTTTTTAAATATTTTTATATTTTTAAGTTATTTAAGGTATAAATTGATTTATTCCAGAATAATATTTCTGTCTGTTTTTATTCACATCTAATTTAAAAAAAGGTAAGTTTTAAAAATTTAGTTTTAGTGTTTTCAATAAATGTTTATCCTGTTCGGCCCGCGACCTAAAGTTTTTTGGGATTTTGGCCCCCTGTGCAATTGAGTTTGACACCCCTGCTTTAAATGAATGAAGGATGTTTTTAAAGTGACGGTATATTTCCTCTCAGTTCATCCTGAAATCAGAAACTTCAAGACATATTTTCTTATTTTAAGAGCAAAATGATTCCTATTTTTAGAAAATATATGTTTGCACGTTCTGTCACAAAGGCTTTTATAATATTATGTTCCAATGAACTTTACATTTATTTAAAACCAACCACAAATAAAAAACTAGAAATACAACAAAACAAAAAATACTTGATTTGACTATTTCTGCATTGGTTTCATCGTTTGTTCTGCTGGAATCTAGTTATAATATCTATATTTACACAGATATTTTCATGTTTTAAGAAGTTTTTTTGTCTTTTTTTAAGATTTTGCTTAACTTGAATTTTTTCTTCTTCCTAACTTAGGTTTTATTTATCTTATTTCTGCATGTGCATGCTGATTTTTTGCAGTGAAGTCGTTGCCTGAGATTCTACTGGAAGTACGCAAGACTCAAGAGAAGTAGATTAGCAAACACATCAGTGTGTAAGGATCATAATGTCATGCCTTTCCTGTGGCTCCATGAGACACGAACTGAGCCCCTTCCTGCTGGGCGATCTGGACCTGGCGGCGGGCGATGCACGGCCGGGCGATGGACGTGCCCAGCAGGTATCGGTCCTCATAGACGGCGTTGGCCTGCACCGACGGCCAGATGAACTCCTCCACAAACTCAGAGCGCAGGTCCTCAATGAACACCTGAAACACAAACACGCATCACTTCCTGCTGAACACGCACCGTACGGTAATGTTGTCCTCAAATTATAAACATGAAGGTCGTTTTAGAACTTTCTGTAACAATTCACAATTACTAAAACAAACAAAAATTAAACTGAAGACAGAAAATACAAAAATTAAAACTAGTGCTAATTCGGACAAAGTCCGAAAGTTTGGAAGTTTTATAAGCTTTAAAATTTAGTAAATTGCAAAGAGAAAGACATTGCTGCCATGAATTAACATGTTTTAACATGAATTAACATAATACTAGCAAGTTTTAGCACACTGTTAGCATGATTTAGAAGTTTTGTAAGCACGTTTTAACATTTCATGAGCAATAATCAGCATTTTTCTTCCATGAATTAACATCAGGAACATGAATTAGCATGTTGATAATATTTTAGTATATTGATAACATGACTTAGCATGTTATTAGCATTAATTAACATGTTGTAGCACACTGCTACCATGAATTAGTAAGTAGCTAACCTTATTTAATATACTACTAGCATTTTTAACATGTTGTTAGCATCAATTAGCATGTTACTAGCATGTTTTAACACGCTGTTAAATGAATTAGGATGTTGCTAACATGATGTAATATGTTGCTAGCATGTTTTAACACACTACTAGCATGAATAAGCATGTTGCTGGCATGTTTAATATGTTACTAGCATGTTTTAACACTGCTACCATGAATTAGAAACGTAAAAGAATAGCATCATATCAATAAGAATAGCAAATTACCACTGATGCAAACCAGACTTTCGCTCAAACTGTGATTTGTGTTTATCAGTCTTTACCTTCTTGGCTCCAAGTTTCTCAGCTTTCTTCCGGGCAGCATCAAAGTCCTCGTTCTGTCCGATATTGGCCTTTAATGCAATTAAGAGTGATTTATATAAGACAACAGATTATCAACAACAGCTGATCCAAACACTCACACTCATGCATTTATCAGCTGCTTTTATCATCGCATTCAAGAAACACATTGACATTCTAATCAGTTCTTGCTTTCCCTGGGAATCAAACCCATGACCTTGATGTTGCAAGCGCTGGTCTCTACTGTGGGAATGCATGCACTGATCTAATGCAATGCAGTACGAATAAAGCATCTGAGAAACACATGAAGCAAAAGCACTCGGATAAGGAAGAGAATCAAGAAAATGTTCACTATTGCTCTAGTTTTTTACGCAATATCAAAGCATTTACAGGAACTTCCTCAACCCACTCAAAAAACTCGCTTCACCAGACTCTGAATAATTACGCAATTGTCTGTAAGAGTAATTGTCTATAGTTTGTTTGACTATAAAAACAAATGCAAGACATTCTGCCAGCTTTAGGAGGACAATCGCAGCCCATAATGCAAGTATAAGATAAGAATTTCAGTATAAGAGTATAAGAACTTCAATCATCGACTTTAGAAGATTAAACTACAACTAACAAACTTCATGCAAACACTTAGTGAGGTTCATCAAATGAGTTACGCTTTACACAAGATCATCCATGTAAATAAAATATAAACTGGCAACAAAATGAAAGGAGTTTAAGTTTAAGAGGGAAAAAAAGCTAAAACTGAGAAACAAATTAAGCAAAAATGGCAATAGAAAAAAACTGTAATAAAATAGAAAACTAACAAACATATTTTACTAAAATTAACATTAAAAGTAAAAGCTATAAATAAGGTATAAAAATAAAACAGCACAATTTTTTTTTACAGTATTTATAACTGTTGTAAAAGAGATTTTAAATCTCTAGAGTTATTTTCTTCGTTAAATAAAGTAAACATTAATCTGTTAGTTAATAAAAACACAACTGTTAGTAAATGTTCAAATTAATATTAACTGAGATTAATAAATGCTTTAGAAGTGTTTGTCATTGTTCATTAATAATGTTCAATAATTCATTAAAAGTTATTTTTACTGGAAATAAACATGAAATAACATGCATATTTACTGAAGAAAGACAAAATGCAACATTTAACTGAAATAAAATAACTAAAATACACACAAAAAATATCTAAATATCTCTTTCCCTGCCAGCGTTTTTAAAACTTCTCCAGAATATTTTATTATATGAATATACAATGAATCAACATTAAGAAAAGAGCGTCTGATTTTAAACAAACAAAAACATTTTATTGCAGCTTAATGCATTCTTCTTGAATATTTTTAATTTAAAAAAAGCAACATTTTGACCAAAAAGCTGAGAAACACGATATTATACCTTCATAAAAACAGCATTAAATTCAAAATGAAGGCAAAATATGACATAAAATAGACATTAATTATAGAAAACGCCTATTGAGTTGCTGAGAAATAATAAATTCCAAAATTATATATTCAATTTTGCAATAAAATATGATGTTGATAATGTCATAAAAATGCATTAAGTTAAAATAAAATGCAAAAAAACATTAATTACAAAGAAAACTATGCCATTGAGTTGCTGATGCATAAAAAAATATAATATTAAATGTTCCATTTTTTTCAACTTTGCATTGAAAATATTCTGTTGACAATGTCATAAAAGTTATTCTAGTTTAATGCATTCTCTTGTTTTTTCAAAAAAAGCTGAGAAAAAAAGCATTTTTGTCAAAGTCTACAACACATGCGCTGCACAACGGCAGGGAAAGAGTTACAAAGACACGTAACATCTCAACGACCACAAAATAACACACTCTTCTCTGGTTCACGCTGGTGTTTCAGTGTTAATTTCTTACAAAGCATGTTAATGTGCAACATGAAGCAAAGACAGAGCGTTCCCGTCGCTATTGTTGGGGATCAGGCCGTGAAAACAGCAGCTCTGCTTTCCTCTGAATCAGCCGGACGCTCACGGGATGATTCATGCTGGATTAGAGGAAACGCTTGCGAGGAAAAAACGCTTGCGGGGCAAGTCTTCACAAGCCTGGCCGAACCGCGGCTCGTTACATAACTTCATCAAACATCTTCCTGCATTTAACTCACCTGTTAACTCTCATCACAGTTTCCCTGAAGGAAGTGGCGAGTGATTTATGAAAACCAGACACATTTTAATAAAAGCATGAGTTACCAGGAAGGCAATGACATCGTAACCCTGTTCCTTGAGCCAGACCAGAATACAGGACGTGTCCAGACCGCCGCTGTACGCCAGAACCACCGAACCCTTCGACATCTCGCTGCTGCAGGTGACCTTCAGAGAACACAGAGGTCAAACTGGGCCGATACCTTCATTAAAACAGCATTACATTCAAAATGAAGGCAAAATAGGATGCAAAATAAACATTAATTTTAGAAAATCCCCATTGAGTTGCTGAGAAATAATAAATTCCAACATTATATATTCAATTTCAAGCTTTGCATTAAAATATGATGTTGATAATGTCATAAAAATGCATTAAATTAAAATAGAATTTAAAACACTTTTTTTTAAATGCCATAAATCCATATGATATTAAATATTCTATTTTAGCTTTGCATTCAAAATATTATGTTGATAATGTCATAAAAGTTATTCTAGTTTAATGCATTCTCTTGTTTTATCAAAAAAGTTTTATATGATACTCAATAAATACTCAATATATTTAATTTAACAGAATTAAATTAAAAATTAAGGCAAAATAGACATTAATTATAGAAAACCCCCATTGAGTTGCTGAGATAAAATAAAGTCCAATATTAAATATTCAGTTTCAAGCTTTGCATTAAAATATTAGGCTGATAATGTCATAAAATGCATTAAATTAAAAAATAATGCAAAATAGACATTAATAAAAATAAATGCACATTGAGTTGCTGATATACTCAAATAAAATCTGATATTAAATATTACATTTCAATCTTTGCATATTCAAAATATTAGACTGCTAATGTCATAAACCAAAATAGGCATTAATTATATTTTTAAAAATGCCATTGAGTTGCTGAGATACATATTTTTAAAATCTAATATTGAACATTCAATTTCAAGCTTTGCATTCAAAATATAACTCTGATAATGTCATTAAATTAAAATAGAAAATAAAATAGACATTACATTTTTTTGCTGAAATATATTAATATTGATAAACATTAAATATTCTAATATTGAATATACAAAATCTAATATTGAATATTACATTTCAAGCTTTGCATTAAAATTGAATGCGAAATAGACAATAATTAGACAAAATGCTGAAACATTATTATTATTATTAGAACATTATTAACAATATTATGCTGATAACGTCATAAAATCTGCATTAATCAAAACAGAAAATGAAAATCTTTTAAACTCATCATTCAAGTCAAGCGAGTTTATGATGTGGATCATTTATTACTATCGTTTACTTTAATTTCATCTCTGAAATGCCACTCAACACACATCCAACTGCACATTTATATTAATTTTATGCTGTTTTAATCACACATGCACAAACAACCCTCACATCCCATGGGAATGAGCCACAAATTCAATAAAACCTCCTTTTAACTCACTGTTCACGTGCACAACCACCTGTTGAGATGTAAACAAGCAGTAAATAACTCACTACAGCGAATATAAACGCGCAGAGACTCACCTGAACACACCAGGAAAGAAAAAAATTAATTATGAAGCAAAAGCGTCCGGATCTGAATCCAGTTTATTCGCTTCTGCAGCGTCCGCGCGGTGTGACGTCACGCCTCAGTACGCACATGCTCGCAGCCCCGCCCCCTCTGCCCCACGAGCCAATCATATCACGACCCGCATCAAAAGGGGCGTAAACTCATGACGCACTCGGCCAATCAAATCTTGCCTTTAGTGTACGTTATTAAATTCCAGTATTTCTTCATGTCAATAAATATTTCATGAATCATTCAATCATTATTGTTAGTTCTGCTAGAATAAACAACGGAAATTAAAACTCATAAAAGGACAAGGTGTGTTAAGGATAAAACTAGATTCAATCTATTTAATGATTTAATAAAAAAAGTCGAATAGAGCAAACATGGTGACATAAACTGTTTGCATATCACTTGATTTAAAAAAATTAAAAAACTCTCCCACTGAATTAAACTATCATGGAAAGCCGTATTTACCTATAATCATTCACAGGATATGATTTATTAATGTCATCAATTCCCTAGTTAAAATAATAATTCTTGATATCAGGTATTAGATTTATACTAGTAAAGATGTTAATTTCTGAAATTACTCTCATAATTACTGATATCATAAATATATTTTAAGACTACTGGTCCTCTACAAGGTCAGGGTGTGGAACAAAGTTTAAGAGAGTATACCCATGTGAGTGAAGAGCCAGATGTTGACTTTGAACATAACGTTCTGTATTAATTAGAACATGCAGTCCCTAAAGTGTGTTTCTCTGGCCAGGAAAGAAAGGAGGAACTGAAAAGAGGCTGGTTGTTTTACCACAGCATGTGCAGAAACCAATGATCGGGAAGCATGCCAAGAGATTGAATATAGGCCCTCTTTGAAAGCGGGTCGTGTGTGAGACAGGAAAACCAGTACATGAGCCACAGAATAATGAAGATTGGCTATTGGAAATCACTGAGGAATTGTGGGCGAAAAGTAAATATGATGTGGGGCTCATAAGAAATTGTGAGCCTGTAAGAATAACACCAAAATCAGATTATAGGTCGCGTAAAAAAAGCCCAATATCCTTTGAAAAACAAGGCTACTAACGGCATCACCAAAGCATTAAAAGAGGAAGTTATTCGAGCGTCCCGACATACGAGTATTCCGAGATATGAGCAAGCCTTCGAGTAATGTTTTGCTCTGAGATACCAGTAAAGATTTGAGATACGAGCAGCTTACAGATGCCGATGCAGGTGTTCAAGCACTCGGAGACCCAAACTCTCACTCCTTCACTTCACGTGTTCGTCGAAGTCAACGTGTAGTGGTAAAAAACTAGTTTTGAACTGTCCTGTATTCAAACCCCATTTCTGTCCACTGTGGGAGGTGTAAGGTGCAAGTTTCTGACGCGTGCAAGGTACCAGGAAGTCCACTGTCGTTTCAAATCATAACTGAAGTTTATTCAATCAAAAACAAAGATGAAAAAACAACATAAAGCAAACAAACAACTTAAGCAACTTGAGCATGTGTTGGCTTCCATGTGCACGTCAAAAGACTGTATGCTCTTGTACCAGCGCCCCCTTCCTGTCGGGGGTGTCCTTTCCTTTTATCCTCTTTTTCCCCTCCCACCTATAGAGGGCACACACTCAGAGACATATACAATATTAAACCAAAATGATATTTAAATGATCACAAAAAATAAAATTAAATAGGATGGTACATATGGCTCCTACACCCCGGCCCCTAATTGAGGGTTTAAACATCAATTACAATAAATTAAATGTAAAAGGAGCCAAAAAATATGTCTATTCAAGAAAAAATAAATACTCATCCTTTACCATTCTTCTAATGCTTCAGATTTAGTTGTCTGAATCTTTTAATAGCAGGCAAAGTTTGGTAATAGGTCTTTCTAAGAAACCCATCTTTGTCTTAAGTTTAACAGTTCTTACGAGTCCTTTGGAGTCAGGCAGAACCTCTGTGACTCTTCCAATAGGCCATGATCCACGAGGTGCCGAACTGTCTACAACTAGCACAATATCTCCTTTTAGCAGTCCTCTTTTAGCAGTAAACCATCTTTGTCTTTCTTGAAGTAGTGGTAAATACTCTTGTGACCACCTCTTCCAAAACAAGTCTGCTAAATATTGTACTTGCCTCCATCGACGTCTGACGTAAACATCTGACTTTTGAAACAATCCAGGTGGCAATGTAGGGTTAGATTTCAACAGTAGAATGTGATTTGGTGTGAGAGGTTCTAGGTCATGATGGTCATCAGACAATGTGGTAATGGGACGACCATTCAAGATTGCTTCAATCTCACAAAAGAATGTTTGCAGTCCTTCATCATCAAGGGTGTGTTGTTGTAATACAGAGCATAAGATCTGCCTGACCATGCGAATAAGCCTTTCCCATACTCCCCCATGATGTGAGGCTGCTGGAGGGTTGAATGTCCACTGAACTCCTTTCTGAAGCATTGTTTTCTGGATTCTGCTTTGGTTCCACTCTGAAAGGGAATTCTGTAACTCTCTCTTTGCACCCACCAGGTTAGTTCCGTTATCAGATCGAATGTGCAGTACTTGACCTCTCCTGGCTATGAATCTTCTTAAAGCGTCAATGCATGAATCTGTATTTAGTGAGTGAGCCATTTCCAGATGCACAGCTCTGCTTGTCATGCAGGTGAAAATAACTCCATACCTTTTCACTTGACTTCGACCTCTCTTTGTTTCGAAGGGTCCAAAATAGTCAACACCAACATTGCTAAAAGGTGGAAGATCAACTTGTAGTGTTTCTTTAGGTAAATCTGCCATCTTTTGCTCTCCAATTTTTCCTCTTACACGCTTACATACAACACATTTAGAAATTACTTTGCGTGCTGCAGAATTGGCATTTATAATCCAATATTTCTTTCTTAGGTGTGAAAGTACATGGTTTCTTCCAGCATGTCCAAGTTGTTCGTGTATGTGTTGAAGGATAAGTGTGGAGATGTGAAGATCTTTTGGAAGGATCATCGGTCGTTTGGTTTCCTCAGGCATTGCTGACTTGTCCAATCTTCCTCCAACCCTCAAAACTCCATCATCCATCATAGGATCTAGCTTGTATAAGCTGCTGAATTTATTCAAGCGCTTTCCACCAAGCGATGACTTTTCAACTCTCGACATTTCCTCTGAATACCTTTGTCTTTGGCAAAACACAACAATAGCCTTTTCGGCTGTCACAAGATCATTCAGGCTAATTGTTTGTCCACAAAGTGATGTTTTGAATGCTTTAATTTTGTCGCCTTGCTTGTGTTGGCTCTTTGTATTGATGCAGGTTGTTTGAATTTCTTTCCTTTTTGCAATGAGCAAGCGAAGGATACTCTTGAACTTTAGTAACCATGCTACCGCCATCTTCAGCTTTGTCCAACTTGAGAAGTAGTGAAGCAGTTGGCTGGTAGGATTTTCTGTTTCTTTAATGATAGTACTATACACAATGGTGTTCTTTTTAACTTCAAGGTCATTGAGAGAAAGAGATATGGGTACCATGGATGTCTTAGGCCATTCCACTTCTTTCTTCCATAGAAAGTCTGGTCCATGGATCCACTCTTTGCAGTTCACCAATGTGTTGGCACTCACTCCTCTTGATGCTAGGTCAGCAGAGTTCTGCTTTGTTCTGATGAATCTCCACTGAGTTACATCTGTATGTTCTCTAATAATAGAGATCCTGTTTGCTACAAATGTGCGGAATCTTGTATTCTCATTTGCAACATATTTCAATACTGATTGACTATCAGTCCAGAACGTTGAGCGTTCGAGGTCTAGCTCCAATGCTTTCCTTATCATAATGTCCACTCTGACTGCTAGCACTGCGGCTGTAAGTTCTAGACGTGGAATTGTGATTTGCTTAAGTGGGGCCACTCTGGCCTTCCCCAATAGAAAAGAAACATGTACAGTGTGCATGTCATTGGTTAGTCTCAAGTAACTCACTGTGCCATATCCAAGTTCACTGGCATCGGAGAAATGATGCAACTCTGCTTGCTTAAGCACTCCGAATCCTGTTGGTTTTACACAACGTGCCACTTTGAAATTTTGTATTTCATCAAGATCCTTTATCCATTTTGTCCACTTATTTACTGCAACTTGTGGTATTTCCTCATCCCAACCACATTTACTCCTACAGAGGTCTTGGAGAAGTAATTTTGCAGGTAAAGTAAAGGGACTCAAAAATTCAAGTGGATCGTAGATGGAGCTTACAACTGACAGCAAGTTTCTTCGGGTGTGAGATTTGCACTTGACAGTGATATCAAACTTGAACACATCATGTTCCACACACCACAACAATCCTAAAACTCTTTCAGTGGGAAGCTTTTCCCTGTCAAGATCCAATTTCTTTACATTTTGAGCTCTGTCTTCTTTTGGGATATGTGCAAGAACAGTACGACTGTTACTCACCCACTTTGTAAGATGGAATCCTCCTGTTTGACAGAGAGATGCTAGATCTTTCACCATCTTTACTGCCTCATGCTCTGTTGGTAGTGATTTCAAGCAGTCATCCACATAGAAGTTATTTTCAAAAGTTTTTGTTACCTCAGATTGAAAACGGTCTTTGTTATCTTTGGCAGTTTGCCTCAGAGCAAAGTTAGCACAACTGGGGGATGAAACCGCTCCAAACAGATGTACCGTCATCCGATGTTCTACAGCAGGCTTGCTGATATCACCTCCTGGCCACCAAAGGAAGCGTAGGAAGTCAACATCTGATCTTGACACTTTGACTTGATGGAACACTGCTTTGATGTCGGTCATAACTGCTATAGGCTCTTGGCGAAATCTGGTGAAGACATTGAAAAGTGTGCTGGTCAAATCCGGACCCTGAAGAAGTTCTGAGTTGAGTGATTTACCTTGATAGGTAGCACCACAGTCAAAGACTACTCTTATGATCTGTTTCTGGGGATGGTATACGCCATGATGTGGGATGTACCACAACTTTCCATCTGATCTTTTCAGCTCTTGCTGTGGCACAACTTCAGCGTAACCTTTATTTATGACTTCTGATAGAAATTCAGTGTAGTCTGTTCGGAATTGTTCGTTCTTTTTGAACTTTCTTTTCAAACTTTGAAGCCTTAGTTCTGCCACTTGATAATTGTTAGGAAACACAGTGTCATCTTTCCTGAAAGGTAAATCAAGAGTGTAATGTCCATCTTTCAACTTAATTGATTCTTCTGCAATTTTGATGAATCTTTTGTCTTCAACAGACATTTCAACCTTGTCTTCTCTTGATCTCTCATTGAAATCATGGTTGTATTGTTGAATCAACATTTCTTCCAGACTTGAAACAGAAATCTTGTTAACAACAACACTATCACAACTGTTCCTGTTTGTTTTACCTTTGTCTTGTAAAGGACCATTAATAACCCACCCCAGTAGGGTCTTAACTGCATATGGGCCTTCCCCTTGGCTATTAAGGACTTCCCAAGGTTCGATGGCTTTGGGAGTATTGCTTCCAATCAACAACTCTACCTTGGCTGGAATCCTTGGAAATTTGACTTGACTCAAGTATGGCCATTTAGACAGTCCTTCCTTTGTAGGAATGTTACAGGTGTCAACAGGCATGTTCTTTTGTGTGTAGACTTCAGGCAATGGAATGAAGTTATCTTCTTCCAGTGAAGAAACTTCTAATCCACTGACGACATAAGAGGGTACAGACTTATCCTGGCTCATTGTTCGGAGAAGAATGTTGGTCTTTCTTCCAGAAATGTTGAGTTTCCCCATCAGATCCTCTGTGCAGAAGCTCGCTGAGCTACCAGGATCAAGAAAGGCATAGGTCTGAACAATCTTACTTCCCTTTGAACTTTTAACCTGTACAGGTACAATCGATAAACACTCTATGCAACTTTGTGCGTGTCTGTCTCCAGCATGCTTATCTTGAAGGGATACCGGTGTACTACTCACAGGTGTTTGCTTCAATTGTTTTGATTCCAATCCCTTGATGTGTAACACGCTTGGATGCTGTTTGTTGCATATGGTGCATTTAATGTGCTTTGTGCAGTCTTTACTCATATGTCCACCTTTGGTTAGACATCTAAAACAGATTCCATTCTGCTTTACGAAGTTTATCTTTTCTCTGTGTGGCTGCTTTTCAAACTGCAAGCATGACATCAACTCATGTCTATTGAAACAGTAGAGACATAATGCTGGCTGTGAATCCCTAGATTCAGTTTGTGGTGAGCTCACATGTACATTGGTAGCAAAAATGTCTTTGGATTTAGGTTTTACTAAGACCTTTTGCTTTCCTTTACTTTGGGTTGAGTCTTGAATATCACCAAATATTGGATCTGAAACAATGTTAGCTTGTTTTTCAATAAATCTAACAAGATCTACCATTTTCACCTTGTTGTTACTTCTTTGCTCTTGTAACTCAAATGCTCTTGTACGCCACCTCTCTCTGAGTTTGTATGGGAGCTTGAGAGCAATAGTCCTCATATTGGAGATTGTGTCCAGTTCTTCCATGAACTCCAAGTCTTCCATACCATTGCAGCAGCTTCTGAGAAACAATGCGAAAGCCTGTAAAGCTTTTGGGTCTTCTGATTTGATTGAAGGCCAAGAGAGTGCCTTCTCAATGTAAGCGCATGAAATCCTATATGCATTTCCAAAGTGTTCTTTCAATAGTTGCTTTGCTTTTTGGTAACCCCTGTTCGCTGACATGTGTTGACAACTTCTTACCAGCTCTTGAGGTAATCCCCTTGTATATTGGATGAGAAAGTGCAGCCTGTCTGCATTATCATCAGTTTTACTTTCAATGATGTGTTCAAAGGAATGAAGAAATGATCTGTACTGCAAAATATCTCCATTAAAGATTTGAATTTCTCCTCTTGGTAATGTAGAGAGAAGTTGTTGTCTCACAAGCAGGTCTGTCAAGTTGTTTTGCCTTTGAAGGATTCTAGAAAGATCAGCCCCTTGAATGACATTAGATGGAGGTGATTCTCGATTTTCTTGAGATCTTGATTGTGTGCTCTGGGAGATTCGTGCTGAGGTTTTAGAATCAGCATTCATGGTGGTGTGTTGCCGTAACTCATTCCGGTTTTGGGAATATCCTGCAGTCATTCTTGTTGCTGTGGGGAGTTGTACATGAACAGTCTCCTTTGGGCGCACATCTTGTGCATATGTTGCACCGGATGGAATTTTATTCAACATCTCCTCACAATAATCATTCATGACATCTTTTATGACAGCATTTTCATTTGTCAGAGAAGTTTCAGCATTTTTGAGATATTCAATCTTTGCTGTATTGGCTGCAATTTCTGATTGAACTTCCCACATCTCTTTCATTTTTCGAAGTTCTTCCTCTTTCTTTTCTAGAGCATGCTTTTGTTGCAATGCATTAGCTTTGGCAAGTAAAGCTGCCCTTTCTGCCTCTGCACAGACACGCGCTGAAGCAGACGTTGACACACTGGATCCGGTTGAATTTGATCTCCTAGATCTGCCAGATCTACTGCTGCGCACAGAAGAAACCACTGAGATATTATCGTCTTCATTTAGTTGGTCAGTAACTTCTACAACAGGAGAAGCTTGAGAGTCAGGGTTTTGAACAGTAGAAATCCACTTCTCTACAGTAGAAACAAATACATCAACTTGCTTCATTCTTGGCTCATACCAGCTTTTCAAGTCTTCAACTTTATCCTCACAACTTAACATTTGCACATATGAGTCTTGAAGAGAATTGAATTCATCAAGCATTTCATTGAACTTCAACACGTTTCCTTTTACTTCTTCCAGATATTCAGCATCATTCATCAAGGAATTAACAATGTTCATTCGCCTTGTAAGATGTGCCATCTTGCCTGATCTTGAGGCTTTCAAACGAACAGCAACCTCACTCAAGTCCCTTTGAGCTGAGCTTGGTGTTTGTTCCAGATCAAACTCTTCCATCTTCTTGGACAAGATACAAGACAAGACCTTCCAATGATTCAAATTTCTTCAGAATTTTCTTTAAAATGACACAGATCAAGACACTTGATTTCTTTCTTTCATGAAATGAGTTAACTGTTTGCAGCATCAAACTTGAAAATCTTCCCAATAACATTCAAATTTAATTCAGCACCAGCCTGCCACAGTTCATTGTTTCCATAAGCACATACCTCTCAAACAGTTCTTCTCTGCAAATCCAGATGAATCCTCAGTAGCTCAAACATATTCCATTCTCAAAGCGTAGTCTTTTGACATTTTGTAGTGGTAAAAAACAAGTTTTGAACTGTCCTGTATTCAAACCCCATTTCTGTCCACTGTGGGAGGTGTAAGGTGCAAGTTTCTGACGCGTGCAAGGTACCAGGAAGTCCACTGTCGTTTCAAATCATAACTGAAGTTTATTCAATCAAAAACAAAGATGAAAAAACAACATAAAGCAAACAAACAACTTAAGCAACTTGAGCATGTGTTGGCTTCCATGTGCACGTCAAAAGACTGTGCTCTTGTACCAGCGCCCCCTTCCTGTCGGGGGTGTCCTTTCCTTTTATCCTCTTTTTCCCCTCCCACCTATAGAGGGCACACACTCAGAGACATATACAATATTAAACCAAAATGATATTTAAATGATCACAAAAAATAAAATTAAATAGGATGGTACATATGGCTCCTACACCACGCATATTTCCATTCGCATCTCCCGTGGTGTTTTATATAGATTTATGGGGTTATTGCATATGATCTCCACTAGAGGGCCACCTTGGTTTTACAGCGGTGGTTACCGGGGCGACTAATTTCTTTTCTGTTATTTCTTAGGGGGGGAATGATTTGAGATATGAGCAACTTGAGTTACGAGCTCGTCCTGGAACGGATTATGCTTGTATCTCAAGGTATTACTGTATTGGGCTCCCCAGGGGTCTCATTTATAAAGCGTGCGTACACACAAAACGGGACTGGAAACGTACGTACGCCAGTTTCCACGCAAAAGTTATGATCTATAAAACACAAACTTGACGGGAGAATGTGCGCACCTTTAAGCAAACTATGAGCCGCGTGTATGCACATTGTGGAGATAAAGGGAATTAGCGACACAGATGGTAAGGTTTTATAAATTGGAATATTTTTAATAATTGTATGCCGTTTTTTGCTTTTGGGTGCACGTAAACTTTTAGTAGGGATCCTACGTACAGTTTTATAAATGAGACCCTTGATCCGTACTTTACCACAATGCGACTTAGCCACGTTACTTAGGAGAAGATGGTCAAATTCCTCAGTGCACAAGAGAAAAGACACAAGCACAAGCATCTCCTACAGTAAGCAGTGGCCATATGGAAGGTGGAAGTGTATAGAATCAAAATCCCACGTAAAGTACTTGCGCTCTTTTCCCCGTTCTGCGCTTACGTTTAAAAAAGTTGTACTTTGAGTTTCATGTAAATTAGGGGTGGCCGTAAGCGTCACAATTGGTTTGTTTTTCCACTGGTAGATTGACAGCTCCTCCTCCAGCCAATCAGTAGTTAGCATCATGTTAACACGCTGCTAACCTTTCGCTAGCTTGATTAGCACACTGCTAACATGATTAGCATATTGTTCTAGGATAATGAAGCTTTGCTAGTGATAGACAGGCTGAATACTTGATTACAGTAATTGTGTTAAAGTTTCAACACCCACAATGAAACTACCGAAATTATTGTAGTTTTGATTGTCAGTTTAATGAAAACTGCAAGTCGGATCAGGAGAAGCGGCTGCAAATTTAGTCTCAAAACAAGCTTAAATAGTAGATATAACAATTTATTAAATATGCCCATTAAATCATAAGATTGTTTAAATTTGCACACCTTTTCTCAAGTCTGGAAATCACACTTAAAATGATTTTGTTGTTTTTGGCTAATTTTAAAGCCTGGTTGAAAAGCACTGTGTTAAAGAACTGAGGCAATCAATCATTATTATTTGTTGGTTCAGCTTTATTTGTCCACCTTGATCTGAAAACAAATCAAAAATACAATATAAACTTAAAAAAAATCTATATAATGACTTGCTTTTATATATATATTTATACACATATATAATTATTTATATAAAATCAACAAAAAACAATTGAGCAAGACTAAAGAATAAATCAAGTTGACGAATAGGAGATCTCGTCCTAAATGTCGTGGCTGTCGCGACTCGAGACGAAGTTCACATCTGTTGCACATCACAAACGTCTTACGCATCAGGACCTCGGGAACGTTCAATGGCAGTTTCCCATGAAATCGTCACAAATCGAAGCACAAACATTATAAACACTCCAGAAAGATGATGATAATCCGATGAGTTGCTCTACTCCGTCAGTCACACTCAGTCCATTTCACACACTTGCATCTCTCCACAGTGCATTAAACACCCAAACGTAAATTGACGTAAATTAGAAACAGTAATGCGAGAAAACGGTGAACTGCGTTGTTGTAATCGGTGTCCGCGGTGAATAAAACTCCAATGCACTTAAAATAAAGAGGACGTGGACGTAACGAAGCGGACGAACAGGATGACGGCGTGTTGCGATGAGAAGTGCGTCTTCTCACCACTCCTTCTTCTTCTCGTCCATAGACACGCCGCCCGGGCCGAGCGCCACCACCAGAAGCAGGCCTCCGATGACCGACGTGGTCTGGAAGAAGTCATATTTCAGGAAGTCGTGCATGGGTTTGTAGGCAGGCACTGTCCAGAAAGCATTGAAGTAGACGTTGATGGCCAGAAGCCACACCACCAGAGTGAGCGCCGCCAGTTTGGTCTTGAATCCGACGGCCACCAGGATGATGAGCGCCGTTCCCACCATGTTCTGAAGAATCTGGACGACAGACACAGGGTTAAAAACATCTCGCATTCATGCGTTTATCAGACGGTTTTAACACTGCATTCAAGAAACACATTGACATTCTAATCAGTTCTTGCTTTCCCTGGGGATCGAACCCATGACCTTGATGTTGCAAAACAGGAAAGCTAGACAAAGAGTAGAGCTGATAAAAGTTATATATCATATCCGCATTGCATATATCAAGAGCGTTTTAATACACATTATAATGTGAGGTATGAACTTGCAATTGCCAAGCTAATGTTGATTCTGGTTTTATTACAAGGTCGGTCTTGTTGTAATGGTGTATCATTTTATTTACGTTCTTATTAAACATTCACATTCCTGCATTTATCAGCTTCTTTTATCATTGCATTCAAGAAACACATTGACATTCTAATCAGTTCTTGCTTTCCCTGGGAATCAAACCCAAGATCTTGATGTTGCAAGCGAAAACTCTCTACTGTTAGAGATGCGTATATACATTCATACTTGCATTCAGCAGATCAGAGCTGGACGACGATATAATAACATTGTGAGATTACAAAGTCAAATAAAAGGGGTCTTTATTGGCATTGATGGTTCCATGAAGAACCTTTTTATTCCATAAAAGTGGAAAATGGTTCTTTAGATTAACATGTTTCTTACATGAAGAAAAACAACTGATTGTTGAAAGATTAGGTTCTTTACACGCTTAAACATAAGGTTCCAAAAGAGGGTTTTTGAAACGATTGCAAAAAAATGTTTTCTTAGTGTGAAGAACATTTACTTTTTTTTTCCGATCACAGGAATAAATGACACTTTACTATATATTCACATAGAAAACAGCTGTTTTACACTGATATAATATTACACTGTTTTACTGTATTTATCATCTAATAAATTCAGCTTTAATCACAGGAATAAATGACACTTTACTATATATTCACATAGAAAACAACTGTTTTACACTGATATAATATTACACTGTTTTACTGTATTTATCATCTAATAAATTCAGCTTTAATCACAGGAATAAATGACACTTTACTATATATTCACATATAAAACAGCTGTTTTACACTGATATAATATTACACTGTTTTACTGTATTTATCATCTAATAAATTCAGCTTTAATCACAGGAATAAATGACACTTTACTATATATTCACATAGAAAACAACTGTTTTACACTGATATAATATTACACTGTTTTACTGTATTTATCATCTAATAAATTCAGCTTTAATCACAGGAATAAATGACACTTTACTATATATTCACATAGAAAACAACTGTTTTACACTGATATAATATTACACTGTTTTACTGTATTTATCATCTAATAAATTCAGCTTTAATCACAGGAATAAATGACACTTTACTATATATTCACATAGAAAACAGCTGTTTTACACTGATATAATATTACACTGTTTTACTGTATTTATCATCTAATAAATTCAGCTTTAATCACAGGAATAAATGACACTTTACTATATATTCACATAGAAAACAGCTGTTTTACACTGATATAATATTACACTGTTTTACTGTATTTATCATCTAATAAATTCAGCTTTAATCACAGGAATAAATGACACTTTACTATATATTCACATAGAAAACAGCTGTTTAACACTGATATAATATTACACTGTTTTACTGTATTTATCATCTAATAAATTCAGCTTTAATCACAGGAATAAATGACACTTTACTATATATTCACATAGAAAACAGCTGTTTAACACTGATATAATATTACACTGTTTTACTGTATTTATCATCTAATAAATTCAGCTTTAATCACAGGAATAAATGACACTTTACTATATATTCACATAGAAAACAGCTGTTTTACACTGATATAATATTACACTGTTTTACTGTATTTATCATCTAATAAATTCAGCTTTAATCACAGGAATAAATGACACTTTACTATATATTCACATAGAAAACAGCTGTTTTACTGTGTATTTTTTACTGTAAAAGAGCATTCTTGTAAAAGCATAAAATCTTCCAAACTTTTGAACAGATCTTTCAATACTTCATTACTACAGCAAAAACCAATATGCTACTAAAACCTCCTTTATTTAAAGGGAAGTGTGAGATTTCAGTGATATTGTATTCATGGACCTGCACAGAACAGCAGGGTTATGAACGAGAGTTTGAAGCTTTACTGGGGCTGTGTGACATTTGATTCCTGGGTTCACGACTCAGAGCACATGCAGCGCAAACCTGTCTGCGGTCTTCACACCGTCATTTAAAGCTTCTGTGTCGAATTTCATTCATTCCAAACCGCAGCTCAAAGCTTCACAGTAATTTCCCTATCTATCACTGTGAAGCTGCTTTGATATAATATATACTGAATAAAATGCTATTTTGCATCTGCACATACTTTAATCGACTTAAATGTTCAAACATTTACGTAGACTGATTATTATTAATTATTACTATTGCACTCATCTATTTCACAAAACATTTACTTTAAAGAGTCACTATGAAATAAAAATGGGCATATGGAAGTAAAATAATGCCCAATTTATTTGAAACAAAAATTGAAAAAGATATACATTGCATTAACTGTGCTTGCATTTTAATGCATTGTATTTTTAGGGCTTTTTTATTGCATATATGCATATTTAACATCAAAACATTCACACGTTTTTATTACTAAAAAAATAAATAATCCATATTCACCTTTCAGATTTCACTTCCAAAAATTTGAACTGCTGAATTTGCGGAAGAATATTTCTAAGCAAAATAATAATAAAAAATCCCGTTGAATATTATAGTTTGTATTTTTAAATGCACCAAATATTTCGGAAGTCAAATCTGAAAGGTGAATATTAATTATAAAATTTTTAATAATGAAATACACTGGAAATGCTTTGAATTAAATTTCACAAATATTAAATATCCAAATGCAAAACCAAAATATAATTTCAAGTACGGTTAATGCAATTCATATTTTTTTCAATTAGAGTTTTTTGTTTCAATCACATTTGGCATTTTTTAACTTCCATATGGAGAGTTCTTTTTTTTTAATTAATAAATTCTGCAATACTGCATTATCTAAATTTATCGACATGCATCATTCAATTTCAAATCAAGTGCCTTTCCCCTCCCTCTTGCGGCGACATCGCTTCTCTGATGATGAGGGCGGGGCAATAACCTGTCAATCACATGAGATCCACCAATAGCAAACCACAACCATCCAATCACAATCAAGCCCCGCCCACATTTGTTCTTGTTCTTGTTTGTGGAGCGATTCCCTCCATATACAGAACGATAGAGGACCAGCGCAACTTTACAAAAAAAACACTTACAGAGAAGAAGTTTGAGTCAAAGTGCAGCAGCGTCATGAACATCAGCACCAGCAGAACGCGTCCGCCCAGCTGCATGTACTGTTTGGGAGAGCTTTCGCCCATCGACGGCACGCCGGCAAACATGCTCTTCCCTTCAGAGCGAGACTCGGCCAGCAGCAGCAACAAACCTCCACCAAGAGCCAGATTTCTAACACAGAAAACAATTGAGGATCATTCGTATCCTTCAAAGACGCCATATTATGTCTTACTATTGTTTTAGTCTCCACTAGAGCAGGTTTTCCTGCTTGAATGTTGATTACTTTCCCCATAATCTCATTGTTTGTCTTGTCTCTTCCCAGTCTGTCAGAAACGCTCAGTTTATTTCAACCGATCCAGCCGACCAATCAGAGCACAGTGTGCTTTCAGGAGGAGGGGCTTCATAGAGACAGGAACTAAACAGAGCGTTTCTGACAGACTGGGAAGAGACGAATATGGGGAAAATCAACAACAAGCAGGAAAACCTGCTCAAACCACAAGTGTTGTAAAAGGGCATTAGGTCAGTTTTTATGTGCTAAACTAGGGAAGTACAGCGATATCTACTCGTTTTTTTTGTCTTATTCGTTTGCAGTGTTTTTCTTCAAGGAACTTGAAGAACTTGGTTTTCTAATGTGAAGTTACTGCATTTGAACTCACCTCATGAGAAATTTGAGATCCCATAGAATACTGTAGGCAACCGTCTGAAATACAGAGAGCGCTGATAAATGTTCAGATATGAAGGTACAGAGACAAACTTTTGAAGTTGGCTTGAGAACGTCGGACCAGAAACTTTAATTTAGCATGTTGGTGGCATGGTTTAATAATAATAATATTAACCGACCACAACACCTCTACGACATTCAGAACTGACGATATCTCGCTTTGCATTTGGTTGCTAGGGTGCTCTGTTTGGTTGCCAGGGAGTGGCGTGTTAGCTGCCAGTGATTTAATTCCAAAGGCTGCTTGTCAGTATGAATAAAATAAACCGAATGTCAGTGTAATCCCACGCTCATCACTCACCTGCAGTGCAATGATGCCGAACAACCCAAAGCAAGCGTAGGACACAAAGTTTCTGCTGAGAATCAGCACACACCCACCTGTGGACGACACCTCACATCAGTCAACGCATGCGAGAGAGTGTGTGCGAGCGAGAGAGTGCGAGTGAGGGTGTGTTAGTGTGCAAGTGTGTGTGTGTGCGAGTGAGTGTGTGTTAGTGTGAGAGAGTGTGTGCAAGAGTGAATGACAGAGTGTGTGAGTGCATGCGAGTGAGTGTGTGTTAGTGTGAGAGAGTGTGTGCAAGAGTGAATGAGAGAGTGTGTGAGTGCATTCGGGAGTGTGAGTCTCTCACCGATCTGTCCTGTGAGGTTGAGCAGCACGAAGCATGTTGCGAGGAAGAACCCGCAGCTCCAGGTTGCCTCTATATAATCCCTCTGCTCGTTCCACTGGAACCACATGCGAATGCCGTCCTCCAGGAACGTGCTGATGAGACACAGCCGAGCCACGTGAGGCAGATACTGCTTCGTGACCCGCAAGAACTGCAAGAGCAAACACACAGAGTTCAGCAGGCTGTTATCTCTCTCTCTCTCACACACACACACACACACACACAGGTCTGATGATCACTAAACACTAAAGTCTCGGAAACGCTCAACACTCGTCATGAACCGCATGAGATACCAGCGAGCGAGTGAGAGAGAGCGCGAGTGAGAGAGAGCGCGAGTGAGAGAGAGTGAGTGAGAGAGAGCGAGAGTGAGAGAGCGAGAGAGTGAGAGAGAGTGAGAGCGAGTGAGAGAGAGCGCGAGTGAGAGAGAGCGCGAGTGAGAGAGAGCGCGAGTGAGAGCGAGAGAGAGAGAGCGAGAGAGAGTGAGCGAGAGCGAGAGCGCGAGTGAGAGAGAGCGCGAGTGAGAGAGAGCGCGAGTGAGAGAGAGCGCGAGTGAGAGCGAGAGAGAGAGCGAGAGAGAGAGCGAGAGAGAGAGAGTGAGAGAGAGCGAGAGAGTGAGAGCGAGTGAGAGAGAGCGAGAGAGTGAGTGAGCGAGAGAGTGAGAGCGAGTGAGAGAGTGAGAGCGAGTGAGAGAGTGAGAGCGAGTGAGAGAGTGAGAGCGAGTGAGAGAGCGAGTGAGAGAGAGAGAGCGAGTGAGAGAGCGAGTGAGAGAGAGAGAGCGAGTGAGAGAGAGAGCGAGTGAGAGAGAGAGAGAGCGAGAGAGAGCGCGAGCGAGAGAGAGAGCGAGAGAGAGAGAGAGCGAGTGAGAGAGAGAGCGAGCGAGTGAGTGAGCGAGAGAGAGAGCGAGCGAGAGAGAGAGCGAGCGAGAGCGCGAGCGAGAGAGAGAGCGAGCGAGTGAGTGAGCGAGAGAGAGAGCGAGAGAGAGCGCGAGCGAGAGAGAGCGCGAGTGAGTGAGTGAGAGAGAGAGAGAGAGCGAGAGAGTGAGTGAGAGAGAGAGAGAGAGAGCGAGAGAGTGAGTGAGAGAGAGAGTGAGTGAGAGAGAGAGAGAGTGAGTGTGTGAGAGAGAGAGAGAGAGTGAGAGAGAGAGAGAGAGAGCGAGAGAGTGAGTGAGAGAGAGAGAGAGCGAGAGAGTGAGTGAGAGAGTGAGTGAGTGAGTGAGAGAGAGCGCGAGAGAGAGCGCGAGAGAGAGAGAGCGCGAGTGAGTGAGTGAGAGAGAGAGAGAGAGCGAGAGAGTGAGTGAGAGAGAGAGAGAGAGAGCGAGAGAGTGAGTGAGAGAGAGAGTGAGTGAGAGAGAGAGAGAGTGAGTGAGTGAGAGAGAGAGAGAGAGTGAGAGAGAGAGAGAGAGCGAGAGAGTGAGTGAGAGAGAGAGAGAGCGAGAGAGTGAGTGAGAGAGTGAGTGAGTGAGTGAGAGAGTGAGTGAGTGAGCGAGAGAGAGAGCGAGAGAGAGCGCGAGCGAGAGAGAGCGCGAGTGAGTGAGTGAGAGAGAGAGAGAGAGAGAGCGAGAGAGTGAGTGAGAGAGAGAGAGAGAGAGCGAGAGAGTGAGTGAGAGAGAGAGTGAGTGAGAGAGAGAGAGAGTGAGTGAGTGAGAGAGAGAGAGAGAGTGAGAGAGAGAGAGAGAGCGAGAGAGTGAGTGAGAGAGAGAGAGAGCGAGAGAGTGAGTGAGAGAGTGAGTGAGTGAGTGAGAGAGAGCGCGAGTTGTGTTTTAAACAATCTAATTGATGAATGTCAATCTGGCTTTCTACAAAAAAGGCACATTTTCAATAATATACGGTTGGTCTTGGATATCTTAGATTACTCAGACTTTATCTCTAATGATAGTTTTATTTTATTTTTGGACTACTATAAAGCATTCGACTCTTTAGAACATGAGTTATTTCAAACACTACGCAGGTTTGGATTTGGTGAGTTTTTTTGTAGATCTATCAAAACGCTTTACACCAACGGCAATAGTTCGATTAAACTCAGCAATGCACCTCTCCTAGATTTGCCCTGAATCGTGGAGTCAGGCAGGGATGCCCAATATCTCCATATCTGTTCCTGATCGCTACAGAGCTTCTAAACTTGCAAATTAGAGAAAGCCCTTTAAAAGGAATAACCATTAATGATACTGAAGTGATTATAAGTCAGTTAGCCGATGACACTGTCTTGTTTCTGAAGGATGTTTCTCAAGTTGCCATAGCATTAGAAACTCTTAAGCCTTTCTCTAAAGCATCAGGTCTTCATCTCAATATCAATAAATGTGAGCTACTTCCAGTTGGCAACTGTTTAGAGTCTTCAGTATGTAATATCCCTATTAGAGAAAATGTCACCTATTTGGGGATAAAAATAATTAAAGATAATAAAACTAGATGCCCCTCCAATTTTATGCCAATTATTGAAAAGACGAGCAAGGTTTTGAATCATTGGTTGTTGAGAGATCTGTCGCTCAAGGGCAGAGTTCTTCTCACCAAAGCGGAAGGTATCTCTCGCTTGGCGTATTCTGCTCAATCACTTTATGTTGATAAACAAACATGTAAGGTGATTGACAGTAGGTTAGGTAAATTTATATGGAAAAACAAAATTCACTACATTAAAAAATCTGTATTACTAAACTCATACGATAAAGGTGGTCTAAATTTCATTGACTTTGGAGCTCTAAACAATACGTTTAAAATAAACTGGCTCAGACGATATCTTCAAAATCCATGTTCTGTTTGGAATATAATCCCTCAATACATTTTCTCTCACTTAGGTGGCATAGAATTTCTACTAATGTGTAATTACAAAATTGAAAAACTTCCGATTAAACTTTCTAAATTTTATCAACAAGCACTTGCTGCTTGGAATCTAATTTACAAGCATAACTTCTCACCTCAAAGATTCTTTATTTGGAATAACTGCAACATTTTATACAGGAATAAATCTTTATTTTTTCACAACTGGTTTTGCAATGGGTTATTATTAGTAAGTCAATTATTTAATAGTGAGGGAATTTTATTTGAGTTTGAAGACTTTATTTCAAAATATAAAATACCTATTACATTAAAAGAATTCAGTGTAGTTAAAAAGGCCATTCCTACTGGTGTGATCATGCTTTTTAAAAATGCTGTCGGTACTTCTGCACTCTCTGTCTGTCCTCCCAGACCTGAAGATACTGCAATTGGCACGATTTGTTTTTCCACATTAAAGTCTAACAATTATAAAATTAGATCCCTATTTTTACAAGAGAATGTCTCTACCCCTCATGCTATTTCTTATTGGAACAATTTCTTTAATAATATAAATTGGACTCAAGTTTGGCGCTTACCCCAAAAATTCTTCCTTACAAATAAAGGTTAAGGAAATTTCATACAAAATAATTCATAGAATCTACCCAACCAAACAATATTTACAAAAATTTAAAAGTGATATTGAAATTAAATGCTCTTTTTGCAAAGAACCTACAGAAACCATTTACCATTTATTTTGGTCCTGCCAAGATACACAATGTTTTTGGAAAGAGGTTGAGAGATTCGTCTTTAATAATATTTTAAATAATTTCTCCT
>JAWRVZ010000215.1:420000-425000 GCA_037043235.1 Rhodeus uyekii | reverse complement strand
AGTGTGTGAGAGTGACAGAGAGTGTGTGAGAGTGACAGAGAGTGTGTGAGAGTGACAGAGAGTGTGTGAGAGTGACAGAGAGTGTGTGAGAGTGACAGAGTGTGTGTGAGAGTGACAGAGTGTGTGTGAGAGTGACAGAGTGTGTGTGAGAGTGACAGAGTGTGTGTGAGAGTGACAGAGAGTGTGTGAGAGTGACAGAGTGTGTGAGAGTGACAGAGAGTGTGTGAGAGTGACAGAGAGTGTGTGAGAGTGACAGAGAGTGTGTGAGAGTGACAGAGAGTGTGTGAGAGTGACAGTGTGTGTGAGAGTGACAGAGTGTGTGTGAGAGTGACAGAGAGTGTGTGAGAGTGACAGAGAGTGTGTGAGAGTGACAGAGTGTGTGTGAGAGTGACAGAGAGTGTGTGAGAGTGACAGAGAGTGTGTGAGAGTGACAGAGAGTGTGTGAGAGTGACAGAGAGTGTGTGTGAGAGAGTGACAGAGAGTGTGTGTGAGAGAGTGACAGAGAGTGTGTGTGAGAGAGTGACAGAGAGTGTGTGTGTGAGAGTGACAGAGAGTGTGTGAGAGTGACAGAGAGTGTGTGAGAGTGACAGAGAGTGTGTGAGAGAGTGACAGAGAGTGTGTGAGAGAGTGACAGAGAGTGTGTGAGAGAGTGACAGAGAGTGTGTGAGAGAGTGACAGAGAGTGTGTGTGTGAGAGTGACAGAGAGTGTGTGTGTGAGAGTGACAGAGAGTGTGTGTGTGAGAGTGACAGAGAGTGTGTGTGTGAGAGTGACAGAGAGTGTGTGTGAGAGAGTGACAGAGAGTGTGTGTGAGAGAGTGACAGAGAGTGTGTGTGAGAGAGTGACAGAGAGTGTGTGAGAGAGAGTGACAGAGAGTGTGTGAGAGTGACAGAGAGTGTGTGAGAGTGACAGAGAGTGTGTGAGAGTGACAGAGAGTGTGTGAGAGTGACAGAGAGTGTGTGAGAGTGACAGAGAGTGTGTGAGAGTGACAGAGAGTGTGTGAGAGTGACAGAGAGTGTGTGAGAGTGACAGAGAGTGTGTGAGAGTGACAGAGAGTGTGTGAGAGTGACAGAGAGTGTGTGAGAGTGACAGAGAGTGTGTGAGAGTGACAGAGAGTGTGTGAGAGTGACAGAGAGTGTGTGAGAGTGACAGAGAGTGTGTGAGAGTGACAGAGAGTGTGTGAGAGTGACAGAGAGTGTGTGAGAGTGACAGAGTGTGTGTGAGAGTGACAGAGAGTGTGTGAGAGTGACAGAGTGTGTGTGAGAGTGACAGAGAGTGTGTGAGAGTGACAGAGAGTGTGTGAGAGTGACAGAGAGTGTGTGAGAGTGACAGAGAGTGTGTGAGAGTGACAGAGAGTGTGTGAGAGTGACAGAGAGTGTGTGAGAGTGACAGAGAGTGTGTGAGAGTGACAGAGAGTGTGTGAGAGTGACAGAGTGTGTGTGAGAGTGACAGAGAGTGTGTGAGAGTGACAGAGAGTGTGTGAGAGTGACAGAGAGTGTGTGAGAGTGACAGAGAGTGTGTGAGAGTGACAGAGAGTGTGTGTGAGAGAGTGACAGAGAGTGTGTGTGAGAGAGTGACAGAGAGTGTGTGTGAGAGAGTGACAGAGAGTGTGTGTGAGAGAGTGACAGAGAGTGTGTGAGAGTGACAGAGAGTGTGTGAGAGTGACAGAGAGTGTGTGTGAGAGAGTGACAGAGAGTGTGTGTGAGAGAGTGACAGAGAGTGTGTGTGAGAGAGTGACAGAGAGTGTGTGTGAGAGAGTGACAGAGAGTGTGTGTGAGAGAGTGACAGAGAGTGTGTGAGAGAGTGACAGAGAGTGTGTGTGAGAGAGTGACAGAGAGTGTGTGTGAGAGAGTGACAGAGAGTGTGTGTGAGAGAGTGACAGAGAGTGTGTGTGAGAGAGTGACAGAGAGTGTGTGTGAGAGAGTGACAGAGAGTGTGTGTGAGAGAGTGACAGAGAGTGTGTGTGAGAGAGTGACAGAGAGTGTGTGTGAGAGAGTGACAGAGAGTGTGTGAGAGTGACAGAGAGTGTGTGTGAGAGAGTGACAGAGAGTGTGTGTGAGAGAGAGAGAGAGAGTAGGTGTGTGTGTGTGAGAGAGAGAGAGAGAGAGAGAGAGTGTGTGAGAGTGACAGAGAGTGTGTGTGAGAGAGTGACAGAGAGTGTGTGTGAGAGAGTGACAGAGAGTGTGTGTGAGAGAGTGACAGAGAGTGTGTGTGAGAGAGTGACAGAGAGTGTGTGAGAGAGTGACAGAGAGTGTGTGTGAGAGAGTGACAGAGAGTGTGTGTGAGAGAGTGACAGAGAGTGTGTGTGAGAGAGTGACAGAGAGTGTGTGTGAGAGAGTGACAGAGAGTGTGTGTGAGAGAGTGACAGAGAGTGTGTGTGAGAGAGTGACAGAGAGTGTGTGTGAGAGAGTGACAGAGAGTGTGTGTGAGAGAGTGACAGAGAGTGTGTGTGAGAGAGTGACAGAGAGTGTGTGAGAGTGACAGAGTGTGTGTGAGAGTGACAGAGTGTGTGTGAGAGTGACAGAGTGTGTGTGAGAGTGACAGAGTGTGTGTGAGAGTGACAGAGTGTGTGTGAGAGTGACAGAGAGTGTGTGAGAGTGACAGAGAGTGTGTGAGAGTGACAGAGAGTGTGTGAGAGTGACAGAGAGTGTGTGAGAGTGACAGAGAGTGTGTGAGAGTGACAGAGAGTGTGTGAGAGTGACAGAGAGTGTGTGAGAGTGACAGAGAGTGTGTGAGAGTGACAGAGAGTGTGTGAGAGTGACAGAGAGTGTGTGAGAGTGACAGAGAGTGTGTGAGAGTGACAGAGAGTGTGTGAGAGTGACAGAGAGTGTGTGAGAGTGACAGAGAGTGTGTGAGAGTGACAGAGTGTGTGTGAGAGTGACAGAGAGTGTGTGAGAGTGACAGAGAGTGTGTGAGAGTGACAGAGAGTGTGTGAGAGTGACAGAGAGTGTGTGAGAGTGACAGAGAGTGTGTGAGAGTGACAGAGAGTGTGTGAGAGTGACAGAGAGTGTGTGAGAGTGACAGAGAGTGTGTGAGAGTGACAGAGAGTGTGTGAGAGTGACAGAGAGTGTGTGAGAGTGACAGAGAGTGTGTGAGAGTGACAGAGAGTGTGTGAGAGTGACAGAGAGTGTGTGAGAGTGACAGAGTGTGTGTGAGAGTGACAGAGAGTGTGTGAGAGTGACAGAGAGTGTGTGAGAGTGACAGAGAGTGTGTGAGAGTGACAGAGAGTGTGTGTGAGAGTGACAGAGAGTGTGTGTGAGAGAGTGACAGAGAGTGTGTGTGAGAGAGTGACAGAGAGTGTGTGAGAGTGACAGAGAGTGTGTGAGAGTGACAGAGAGTGTGTGAGAGTGACAGAGTGTGTGTGAGAGTGACAGAGTGTGTGTGAGAGTGACAGAGAGTGTGTGAGAGTGACAGAGTGTGTGTGAGAGTGACAGAGTGTGTGTGAGAGTGACAGAGAGTGTGTGAGAGTGACAGAGAGTGTGTGAGAGTGACAGAGTGTGTGTGAGAGTGACAGAGAGTGTGTGAGAGTGACAGAGAGTGTGTGAGAGTGACAGAGTGTGTGTGAGAGTGACAGAGAGTGTGTGAGAGTGACAGAGAGTGTGTGAGAGTGACAGAGAGTGTGTGAGAGTGACAGAGAGTGTGTGAGAGTGACAGAGAGTGTGTGAGAGTGACAGAGAGTGTGTGAGAGTGACAGAGAGTGTGTGAGAGTGACAGAGAGTGTGTGAGAGTGACAGAGAGTGTGTGAGAGTGACAGAGAGTGTGTGAGAGTGACAGAGAGTGTGTGAGAGTGACAGAGAGTGTGTGAGAGTGACAGAGAGTGTGTGAGAGTGACAGAGAGTGTGTGAGAGTGACAGAGAGTGTGTGAGAGTGACAGAGAGTGTGTGAGAGTGACAGAGAGTGTGTGAGAGTGACAGAGAGTGTGTGAGAGTGACAGAGAGTGTGTGAGAGTGACAGAGAGTGTGTGAGAGTGACAGAGTGTGTGTGAGAGTGACAGAGAGTGTGTGAGAGTGACAGAGAGTGTGTGAGAGTGACAGAGTGTGTGTGAGAGTGACAGAGAGTGTGTGTGAGAGAGTGACAGAGAGTGTGTGTGAGAGAGTGACAGAGAGTGTGTGTGAGAGAGTGACAGAGAGTGTGTGTGAGAGAGTGACAGAGAGTGTGTGTGAGAGAGTGACAGAGAGTGTGTGTGAGAGAGTGACAGAGAGTGTGAGAGAGTGACAGAGAGTGTGTGAGAGTGACAGAGTGTGTGTGAGAGTGACAGAGAGTGTGTGAGAGTGACAGAGTGTGTGTGAGAGTGACAGAGTGTGTGTGAGAGTGACAGAGAGTGTGTGAGAGTGACAGAGAGTGTGTGAGAGTGACAGAGTGTGTGTGAGAGTGACAGAGTGTGTGTGAGAGTGACAGAGAGTGTGTGAGAGTGACAGAGAGTGTGTGAGAGTGACAGAGAGTGTGTGAGAGTGACAGAGAGTGTGTGAGAGTGACAGAGAGTGTGTGAGAGTGACAGAGAGTGTGTGAGAGTGACAGAGAGTGTGTGAGTGACAGAGAGTGTGTGAGTGACAGAGAGTGTGTGAGTGACAGAGAGTGTGTGAGTGACAGAGAGTGTGTGAGTGACAGAGAGTGTGTGAGTGACAGAGAGTGTGTGAGTGACAGAGTGTGTGTGAGAGTGACAGAGTGTGTGTGAGAGTGACAGAGTGTGTGTGAGAGTGACAGTGTGTGTGAGAGTGACAGTGTGTGTGAGAGTGACAGAGTGTGTGTGAGAGTGACAGAGTGTGTGTGAGAGTGACAGTGTGTGTGTGAGAGTGACAGTGTGTGTGTGAGAGTGACAGAGTGTGTGTGAGAGTGTTAGAGTGACAGAGAGTGTGTGAGAGTGACAGAGAGTGTGTGAGAGTGACAGAGAGTGTGTGAGAGTGACAGAGAGTGTGTGAGAGTGACAGAGAGTGTGTGAGAGTGACAGAGAGTGTGTGAGAGTGACAGAGTGTGTGTGAGAGTGACAGAGTGTGTGTGAGAG
>JAWRVZ010000215.1:400000-415000 GCA_037043235.1 Rhodeus uyekii | reverse complement strand
CATTTTTAATCGGCTTTCCTGTATGTCTAACAGTAGAGAGCAGCGCTTGCAACATCAAGGTCATGGGTTTGATTTCCAGGGAAAGCAAGAACTGATTAGAAAGTCAATGTGTTTCTTGAATGCAATGCAAGTCACTTTGGATAAAAGCATGAATGTAATCTTGATGCAAAAAATATCAAATGCATTCAGATGTTTCAGCTTAAGAATTCTAGCTATTGTCAGTATTTATTTTCCTTATTATAATTATGTTTCACACTGAAGCAGTGAGAATGAGGGGGAAAATGTGCCTAATTGTCATGAAAGTAACGTCACAATAGAAAAATCCTAAAAAGGGCTCAACAATAGGCTTTAAAAAAAATGCAAAATAATATTTCTTTCATTCTTTGCGAGACTGACCAGAATTACAATCAGCATCAGAGTTTCACTGACGGCGGAAACGAACCGAGAGAAAACTGGAACTAACAGGTAAAGACAGTTTTGTGCCACAACCAATATTTTGTGAGAATATATATATCAGAAGTCCCAGTTTCTGGAGGGTTTCTGGCCTGTAATTTAAGATGCAAAGTCCACATGATGTGTGCGCTTGACGGGTTTGAAACCCTAAAAATAGAGTCAAGTAATCAAAGTAAACAACTGGTGGAACAACGCAACTCGCCATCGGCCAGAAACGTTCAGCATTCGATACGAGAGCCAATCGCAACGCAGCACACATGTCTGACCTTTGACCCCGGATGATCCTGCGACGCTTTTAAAGCTGCTCCGTCCAAGCGACTGCGTTTAAGGCAGAACTCCATCTGAAGATGCTCTTTCCGATCACCTGCTCTAAAACTAGTGTTACTCAGATTAAATGACCTCAAATGAACACAAAATAAGGTTCGTCTCTCTTCTTACAACTCTAAGAACGTCAGTCACGTTTGCGCTTTGTAAAACACGTTTCGGTGCTGCTACATTCTACGTCAACATAAACCTGCAGGTCCGTCAGCGAGGGTGAATCTCCAGTAGAACATGTTCAGCTCATCAGCCACACCAAACCAGAGTGACCTCTACTGTCTGTGCGTGAAGGACATGAACTGTTTTGGATGTTTTGCAGGTCTAAAGGTACATTTTCTGCAATCAATGCAAACTCAATATGTTGGGAAGACATTATCACGTTTTTAATCTTTAAATCAGCATACATTAAATTCACAACAACAATTATATTTTTGCATTACGGTAATGGGAATAACATTTCACATTGAAGTATTTCATTGCTGGTATGACGGGGGGGGGGGGGGGGGGGGCAAATATGAAACCTAGATGATAATTAAATCTTAATGGTCACACACACACACACACACACACTCTTGTACATCTATCAATGTGAGGATGTTCATTGACACAATCTTCAGCTCGTCACCCTACCCATCCAGCAGCCTAACCCGAACCCTGACCCTAAACCGACCTTTGACCTCATTATAATCTGACCCCTATAGAAAGGCTTGACCCTCAAATAGCTTGTAATGAGTCTCAGAATGTGAGGATCGGACAAAATGTCCACAATTTACTCTTTGTTCTCATTCCAATAGTCTAAAATTCAAACCAGTCCTCATAAAAATAGTTGTACAAGTACACAAACTTGCACACACACACTCTCTCTCACACACACAGACAAACACAATCGAATACACGCGTACACACATTTATGTGCACACTTGCATGCGCACACACACACACTCACGCGCACACACACACACTCACACGCAAACACACACACTCACACTCTTGCACGCACACTCTTATCTTTTGTTTTGGGTTGAGTATGAGCTGGACATGTTCGTGGGTTGGTGAGATTCACCCTTCAGCCGAAGCACGAATCGTTCCGTAATAAAGTTGAGGTTCTTGCGCTCAATGAAAACAACGACTGTACAGACGGGGTTAGAGGCTTGCGATTGTGGCACAAACCCTTCCGAGCTGCAGGAGAGACACACATGGTCTACGGCGGGGTGGTTTCACTACGGTCCTCTGAGCCGGATAACGTCCTCGCTCTCTCAGGACAGACAGCAGCCTCAGCGCCGTCTCGCTCCTCTTCCTCGTCTCTTAGAGGGAGTCCTGCCTCGGCCCCGAGCGCCCTTGCCCTCCGGCACAGCCTCGTCCTCCTCCTCCGGCTCTCCTGCCACGGCCTCCTCCTGCGGGATCTCGTCCTCCGCTCCACAGCTGCTGGTGTTCTGATGGGTGGAGCCGCTGCTCTGTCTGCTGATGCTGGGAAGTGACTGGGAGCTCTGGAGGGCTGGTTCAGGGATGAGGGACACGGTGGAGGTCAGCGCAGATCCTCCCTCGGCGGTTTCGTCTGGACCCACGAGGTCAGCAGGTTCTCCTGAGGTTGAGCCGGCGTCTTCATGCTTCCGTAAGGCTTTATAACGCTGCGCAACGACAAATACACAACACGATAAACATGCGACAGCTCGCTTTCAATCAGATTTGACAAGTTAAAGCGTAAACAAACCTTCAGATTCTCGAAGTGTTTGAGCGTCTTGCAGTGCGTGTGTCGAGCCGAAGACTCGAAGTGATAGAACTGATCGCAGAGCCGACAGAGAAACCCGGCGACAGGAACCACAAAACTAGACCCTGAGACACAAAACGTTATAGATAATGCCACGCATTCAAATTAAAGCGTCAACTACGGTTCTGAATAAAACAATCCTGAAAGGAGGAGGAAATTGGATTATTTCAATCACTGTCAGTATGTACTGAAGTCTTTAGTATGCACACACACACACACACACACACACACACACACACATAAATATGCTTGGTGTACAGCAGTAACCAATGAAGAACCATATTGCTGCAGTTTCTTTCAGTCTGTCTGCTGGTTTGGATTTTGTAGCAATTCCCAAGTCAGTTCATTTTGTTTTTGCTTTCAATCTACTGTATTTTTCGCCGCATAAGACGCACTTTTTCTTCCCCAAAACTGGGGGTGCGTCCTATCCGACGTATATAAAGAATCCGCGGTGCGCGGCCACGGCTGTAGCCGTGGTGACGAGGGGGCAATGGTGGACTTTACAGTGCTGACTGTAGCGAGGGGGGCGTGGTTCAGCGAGGTCTGCAGCGGGAGAGAGAGTCGGGAGACAAGCCGTCACCATGGAAGCAAAGAACGCAAGGCTCACGAGTGCAACAGAGACAAGAGAAACAAAACTAAGAGTGAAGAGTGAGGAAATAAAAGAGCCCGTGATTCTCGGCACGAAGGAGGCAGGGTCAGTGCTGAGAATCACGGGCTCTTTTATTTCCTCAGACTTGAACAAAAACAACAACCAAAACAGGTGCGTTCGGCGCTCACGCTTCACTCTCTGTGAGTCACGCCTCTTTCTCTTAGTTTTGTTTCTCTTCTCAGTCGCACTCGTGAGCCTCACGTTCTCTGCTTCTGTGGGGACACGCATACGGTCTCTTCCCGCCAGTTACTGCAATGAGGCTCGTCTCCCGACTCTCTCTCCCGCTGCAGACCTCGCTGAACCACGCCCCGCTCCCACAGTCATCTATTCCCCACTTCCCAGTTTACACACAAAGTGAATAACCAAAGAGAAAAGGAACGGTAAATAATAATACACTTAGCAACCATAAGACATAAGCAACAAACTGTTAGACATACCATAAACAAGGTTTAAACACAAAGTAAACACGACTTTTAGTAATGCATTGGATGGAATAGAAGAACGTCTTATTTGACACCAGTGAGGAAGAAAGTGATGACAATGACTGCGTGGATCTGTACTTCCTCATTTCTGATAGCAGCGAAGAAGACGAATTATTGGGGATCGAATAAAAACATTACAGCCTTATTTTTGTTACTTTCACTGTTTACTGACTTTACTGACTGTTAATGAGAGTAAAGATAGTTCTTAATATGTTACATGGTTGGCATAAAGTTGTTTTATGTTTTTTGTGCTGTTAACTTTATACAGTAATATAAAATATTTTACTACAGTATTTGGTTCAGAATCTTTTTTTTCTAGATTTTCCGCCTTTAAAATTGGGTGCGTCTTATGTTCCGGAGCGTCTTACATGGCGAAAAATACGGTAATTCAAAAATTCAAATTAAATTAAACAACCGCTCATGCTACACGTATGATTATTCAGTCATGCTACATGATTACAATGCAGTGCCTGCCTCTTATTTCAAACGGCTAGATATTTCTCTGTTTAATGCCAAGTTGGCTTGTAATAGAGCAAGTTAACAACTAAAAATAAATAATAATACAGTAGAACCGAACGCTCGAAACGCTCTACATACGAAACGCTCTACATACGAAAAGTTCAACATACGAAAAAAGATTTCGGGGGGGGGGGGGGGGTTCCGCCCGAGTAACGACAAAATGATCGAGATGCGAAAAACGAAATCTCGGCCGAGGCGACAATTTCCGAGTTTTGTTCTGAAATTCGCGCGCCGCTGACCCGGAAACTCGCACCAATCGTCCCGCTCTCCCATTGGCTGTCTCCCGGCCAGTGTTGCCAGATTGGACATTTCATTTCACGATGAAAGTGAAAGAGAAGAAGAGGATGCTCTCCATGGAGACGAAAAGGGAGATAATTGAGAAGTATGAAGCTGGGATGTGCTTGTCATACATATACTGAACAAGCATAGCTTTATTATAAAATTAAATGTGGTGTTTTCGTGGGGTTTGGAACGGATTAAGCAATTTACATGTAAAAGCCTGACCGACTTGCGAAAAGATCGACTTACGAAGCCAACCTTGGAACGGATTATTTTCCTAAGTCGGGGTTCTCCTGTAATAAAGTTATTACGATGGCTTTCACTTTTTTTTTTGATGCAACGTTCACATCCAGTGTAAGCAAATGTCAGCCGCTAAGCGACTGAACGCAAGTGGGCGGGACTTATGAGGGTGGGCGGGGCCTTTAATGACAGTGGGTGGGACTGATGAGTACAGTGGGTTAGGCCTATTATGATGGTGGGTGGAGCTTTGATGACAGTGGGCGGGGCCTATGATGTGACAATGTATATTATGTATATGTATATATTTATTGCAAAGGCACTTCTTGGTAATTTTAACTTTTTACACTAATAGTTATGGTACCAGATCGCAGCTGCATCTTTGTTTAAAAGTCCCACGGGTGTTCTCTGAATTTGGAAAGCATGCTTTTTCTTTTAATGCGCCGAGGGCTTGGAACGACCTACAAACTGTACGGAAATTAGAGTCTTTGCCATCTTTGAGCACTTTTAAATATATTCTGTATTCTGCTTTTAAAGAGTCTGGTAAATACTTTTCTTGAACTTTGAGCTATTTTGATTAGTTGGATTGTTTGTGTTTTAATTATTTATTTGTCTGAAACTGTGTGTGCTGCCGTTTTTGAGCAGGTCTCCCTGGAAGAAGAGATTATTAAAGGGATGTTCCTGGATAAATAAAGGATGTACTGGTCGATGTCTTGCTCTACGTGAATGCATTTCCCAGTGTGATGTCACAGATTCCACAATATCAAAACGAGCTGTTTTAGGAGCTTGATTAAACAAATGCTTGGCTTATGAGGACGACGTTTTAAGCTCTGAGACTTGAAGGAAGTTTTAAAGAGACAAAGACCTGTAATATGTCAAGCGATCAAGGCAATTTTGTCATGATCATTTTAACATTGAACTAATGTTTCACCCACCATACACAGTGTCTGAGTCAAACTCCTCGTCTTCAGCCAGATCTTCTAGCGTGACCTCCATCTGCGCAGACAGACCCTCCTGCAAGAGACGTTTATTCATCTTTACACACAGCAGATCGTTTCAAAGCAGCTTCCCAGTGATAAACAACAAAGTAACTGTAGTAAAGTTGTGTAATTGCTCTTCTCCGTGGACTGCAATAACGCATTGCATAGGCTTTATAACAGTGCGGGAATGCGCCTACATTTGTAGTGTTTGCGTGTCTGTCGATGGTTACAGATAATCTTGAACTTGTCAATAAGGAAGAGAAAACTGACCAATAACAGGACAGATTTACTCACATGCGACTTGCATAAACATTTTACATAAACGTTGCCTTGTGAAAGTGAAGCAAGAGGAAACAAAGCAAACGATCTGCCGTCTGAAAATACCGTAAATGTGAGTCGATGAGAGGCGTGGGCAAACAACCTTTAACTAGTCCACAAAAAACTCCACAGGAAGTGGTGAAATCACACAGATCGTTAAGACGGCTGGACAAAACGTCAGACTCGTCAGCAGTAGTTTACACTTTACACGGACACTACTCCAAATACCTTCCCGTTCTCCTCCTCGTCCCTCTCGTCGTCGCTGCAGTCGCCGTCCTCTTCCCCGAGCAACATGGCGGCGTTCAGCGGATCCGCGCCGTCTTTCCCAGACTCCTTCCACAGCTGCAGCCAAACAAACATCATTCCCACGGGATTAAAGACAAACTCCAGGCTTTATAAAACACACAAAGTCCAAATTCGCAATGTTTAAAAACACATTTACATTAATTCTGTTTATGACAAACTCAAAAATATTTGGTGCAGGATTTATTTTTCAACACTTCTCACTCAGAAATAGCAAGTAAATTAAAAATTACAAAACAAAACACTGAATTAAAGCAAGACTGAAACGGTGTTTTCTTGTAAAACTTACTGCAAAACACTGTTTTATTCATAATTTAAATATTTATTTATTATCTAAATATTTAGTCATTTAAATCTTTCCACTTGATATGAAAATAAGAAAAAAAAAAATTCCCAGAAGAAACCTTTCTAAAAAAGTACTTTATGAATAAAAACACACACGCGCACGCGCGCACACACACACACACACACACACACACACACACACACACACACACACACGGGAAATTCTTGCGTGACCAATTCGACATCTTGTACGTACAATCTGGTGCTTTCTATTTCCAAAAGCAAAATAATGTTTGTTACGTCTGAAGAGGAACAGGTCAGTGTTTCACAAGAGTAAAAGTTACATTTTGCTCCACAATATCGCATGACAAACTCATAATCAAGAGCAGCGTTTCTGAACATCACCTGCTCGACTCGTTGCTTATGATCCGTCGACTGCATGTGCTCCACAAACTCTCTGGCCGTCCTGAAGTGCAGCTTACAGACCGTACAAGTGCTGCTGGACGAGTGACTGCAGCGCTGCACACACACACACACACACAGAGAGAGAGAGTGTGTGAACAAACACACACACACCATGGAAATTAAAATTAAACTGAAATAAATTACAACTAAATGTATATATTATATATATATATATATATATATATATATAAAAATTAATAAATATAATTTCATTAAAAATTCATAAAATACATAAAAAACTTATAATATGACAAAGGCACATAAAACGCCTAAAAATTAACATGAATAAAATAAAAATACAAAAATAAAATATAAGTATTATCTGAAAACCCTAAGCCAAGCAAACATTAGAAACTTTGCCTTGGCAATAAACTAAAATAAGTTGAAGCACTAAAATCATTCACTGAAAACAAAAACTTGAATGAACTAAAACTGAAATAAGAATAAATTAAACCAAAATAGTAATATAAAATAAAATAAATGAAATGAAATACAAATACATTAGAAAAATAATAATATATATATATATTTTTATTATTATTTCATCTATATATATATAAATAAATGAAATCATTTTAGGTTGAAGCATTAAAATTATTAACTGGAAATAAATAAAAACTGGAATAAAGTAAATTAAGAATAAATAAAAGTATTAATATTTGAACTAAAATGAACAAAATTAAATAAAAAAAACATCTAAAAACTCTCGTCCCACTAAAAGAGCTGGAGTGCGTGCGAGAGCATGAACGCTACCTTGTGCTCTCTGCTTCTGCGATGCTCCATGACGTTGCTGGTGAAGTGAGTCTGGCAGGTGGAGCACCATCTCTGCAGCCCGGGTCTCTTCTCCCTGCCACAGGTCAAGAGGTCAGGAGGTCATCGGGACGCATTTAGAGTTATCGACTACATTTACATGTGCTCTAATAATCAGAGTACGGGAGCAAAACTCTCGTTCACAGGCAATCTTCATTATTCTGAGTTTTGAGGTTGTTTACATCATTATTCTCGCACCGCATGAATGATGAACTCATGATTACTAATGGATACTTATGGTACAGATGCGCTGGCATCAGAAGCTCTCACCCGTCTTTGCGCGCTCCTTGCAGCGACTCCTGGACCCGCGGCAGCAGCGTGACGAGACACGCGTTACTCATGTGCTGGATCTCCATCATCTTCTGCTGGTGCGTCAGTCCGTTCATATGGCTCTGGAAATTCTGCACACACACAAGACCATCACAATCATCCTCTTCTGGCTTGGTGTTTCTGTCATGAATATTTAACCATTCTTACATCAAGATACATTTAGTTGAGAAAAAAAATGACTTGATTTTCAAAGCAAGATTTCAGAGTTTCTGAATGAATCTGGATTTTTGATTGAATCGATTGAGCAAATGATTCAATAACCCACTAATAAAGACAGAGAATTGCTTTGTTTCTGAATGAATCTGGACTTTTGATTGAATCGATTGAGCAAATATTTCAATAATCCATTCTTAAACTCAGACTTGCATCGTTTTAACGAATCGATTCAGGAAATGATTCTGTAATCCATTCATAAAGACCAAGAATTGCTTAGTTTCTGAATAAATCTGGATTTTTGAATTAACTGATTGAGTGAATGATTCAATAACTCATTCATAAAGACAGAGAATTGCTTCTTTTCTGAATAAATCTGGATTTTTGAATTAACTGATTGAGTGAATGATTCAATAACTCATTCATAAAGACAGAGAATTGCTTCTTTTCTGAATAAATCTGGATTTTTGAATTAACTGATTGAGTGAATGATTCAATAACTCATTCATAAAGACAGAGAATTGCTTCTTTTCTGAATAAATCTGGATTTTTGAATTAACTGATTGAGTGAATGATTCAATAACTCATTCATAAAGACAGAGAATTGCTTCTTTTCTGAATAAATCTAGATTTTTGAATTAACTGATTGAGTGAATGATTCAATAACTCATTCATAAAGACAGAGAATTGCTTCTTTTCTGAATAAATCTAGATTTTTGAATTAACTGATTGAGTGAATGATTCAATAACTCATTCATAAAGACAGAGAATTGCTTCTTTTCTGAATAAATCTGGATTTTTGAATTAACTGATTGAGTGAATGATTCAATAACTCATTCATAAAGACAGAGAATTGCTTCTTTTCTGAATAAATCTGGATTTTTGAATGTCATTGGCAGAACAAGATGATTTTTGATTTCATCATGAATGCTTCTTCACACTACATACTTGCTGGTTATGGCAAGTGATGTTGCAAATATAGCAGAAGAACTTGTTGGACGTCTCTGGGCCTCCGTCCTTGACCTCCTCGTTAGCGCTGGTCTCCTTGACCTCGGGCACTGGATCAGAGCATGTGGCTTCATCTGGACTGTCGCTGATCTGCTGCTCCACGTCTTTCTCTGGAGCTTCTGTTCGTTCGACCTGCTGAACAAACAAAGGCAGATTTCTATAATATCTGAAGAAATTATGAGTGATTCTTTTCTAGATAGGACTACACAGATTTCGTTTTGTTACTGAATAAATCTGGATTTTTGAATGAATCGAATGAGTGACAATTCAATAACACATTCATAAAGACAGACTTGATTCGTTTCTGAATAATTACTGGCATGACTTACCGTGTTCTCGGCGCTTGGCCCCTTAATTGCTGCTTGCAGCTATATATAAAGGAATTGACAAAATATAACACATAAGATTAAACAAAAAAAGTGCCCCTACAAAAGGTAAAATAATATCATTTAAATGTGTAACTTTAGGAACAGTAATAATGATGCTTAAAACCACTCAAAAGCACTTGTACTTGCTGATTCCGTCCATATAGTCAGAGCTTTATTACCATAGTTATCTCTACTGTCAAAACATCTTAAAAATAAAGCAATAAATCAATTAACTAGCCTGGAACTTAATAAATAAAATAAAAAATCATTTTGCTTGTTTTGAGAAAATATCATTTGAATTTTCGTTTAAATAATTGACAATTCTGGTGATTCTTTAAACAGATGAAGGATGTTTTTAAAGTGAACGGTATATTTTGTCTCAGTTCATCCTGAAATATGAAATTTCAAGACATTTTCTTATTTTAAAAGAACAATGATTCTTATTTTTAGAAAATATATGTTTGCACGTTCTGTCACAAAGGGTTTTATTATATTACGATCCAATAAACTTTACATTTATTTAAAACCAACCACAGAAAAAGAAGAAAATGCTTGATTTGACTATCTTTGCATTGGTTTCATCATTTGTTCTGCTATATTTGCTCAGCTTTTTTCTTGTTCTAAGAACGTTTTAAATATGTTTTTTTTGTCTTGTTTTAAGATGTTCTTATCAAATCTCCACCCATTAGCAGATAATTTTGCTTAATTCAAAAAAAATTGTATGCATGTTTTATTTGTCTTATTTTTGCATGTTGTTTTCTGCAGAGTATAAGTGGATCACACAGAGCTGATGGTGCAAACCTTGGCCACTTGACTCTGCTCATGGGCTTCAGCGGCGAGCGGCCCGTCCACGCTGCCCCCCTCCTGCAGAGTGCCGTCTGAAACACATCACACATTCACAGGATCAGGATCTCTCACACACACACACAAACCAACCAGACGCTCATCCATCCAGAACAACAATTCCACCTTAAAGGAACAACATGGTTTCCTATAAGATAAAGACACAGACTTGCTCCATTTCTGAATGAATCTGGATTTTTGAACGAATCTAATGAGTGAATGATTCAATGAAAGGAGAAAATACTGATGATACAGTTGAAAACCCCCAGAACACAGTTATGACGATTACCTGCAGGATCTGGGCTCTTGTGTTCAGAGTTTTGAGCTGATTCTGTCTCCACAGGCTCTTCCGACCTGCACAAAAACACAAACCACATGAAACCATCAGTTAGTTATTCATACGCATACAAAACCAAGGACCAACTAAACCTGTCTGAGCTCTTGATGAAAGAAACTATTCACTGAGATGCACTGATGAATCGTTCTCCATAAGACAAGCAAGTAAAGTGTGATTTCATGACGTTTTACAACAAACTCACAGATTTAAAGTCACTGCCTCATCAGATTTGTGTTTTTTGGCCGCTGGTTCATCGGGCGGCTCTGAAGATTCCCGACATCCTGGATCTGCCACAGCCGGAGCTTCATCTGCTGCTCAAATCAAAGCACAGATCAGATCACATTACATGCCTTATGGCCTTCAAAACACGACATTTATAATAAGGACTGGGTGATTAAAGCTGAATTTATTAGATGATTAATACAGTAAAACAGTGTAATATTATACCAGTGTAAAACAGCTGTTTTATATGTGAATATATAGTAGTGTCATTTATTCCTGTAATTAAAGCTGAATTTATTAGATGATAAATACAGTAAAACAGTGTAATATTATATCAGTGTAAAACAGCTGTTTTCTATGTGAATATATAGTAAAGTGTCATTTATTCCTGTGATTAAAGCTGAATTTATTAGATGATAAATACAGTAAAACAGTGTAATATTATATCAATGTAAAACAGCTGTTTTCTATGTGAATATATAGTAAAGTGTCATTTATTCCTGTGATTAAAGCTGAATTTATTAGATGATAAATACAGTAAAACAGTGTAATATTATATCAGTGTAAAACAGCTGTTTTCTATGTGAATATATAGTAAAGTGTCATTTATTCCTGTAATTAAAGCTGAATTTATTAGATGATAAATACAGTAAAACAGTGTAATATTATATCAGTGTAAAACAGCTGTTTTCTATGTGAATATATAGTAAAGTGTCATTTATTCCTGTAATTAAAGCTGAATTTATTAGATGATAAATACAGTAAAACAGTGTAATATTATATCAGTGTAAAACAGCTGTTTTCTATGTGAATATATAGTAAAGTGTCATTTATTCCTGTGATTAAAGCTGAATTTATTAGATGATAAATACAGTAAAACAGTGTAATATTATATCAGTGTAAAACAGCTGTTTTCTATGTGAATATATAGTAAAGTGTCATTTATTCCTGTGATTAAAGCTGAATTTATTAGATGATAAATACAGTAAAACAGTGTAATATTATATCAGTGTAAAACAGCTGTTTTCTATGTGAATATATAGTAAAGTGTCATTTATTCCTGTGATTAAAGCTGAATTTATTAGATGATAAATACAGTAAAACAGTGTAATATTATATCAGTGTAAAACAGCTGTTTTCTATGTGAATATATAGTAAAGTGTCATTTATTCCTGTAATTAAAGCTGAATTTATTAGATGATAAATACAGTAAAACAGTGTAATATTATATCAGTGTAAAACAGCTGTTTTCTATGTGAATATATAGTAAAGTGTCATTTATTCCTGTGATTAAAGCTGAATTTATTAGATGATAAATACAGTAAAACAGTGTAATATTATATCAGTGTAAAACAGCTGTTTTCTATGTGAATATATAGTAAAGTGTCATTTATTCCTGTGATTAAAGCTGAATTTATTAGATGATAAATACAGTAAAACAGTGTAATATTATATCAGTGTAAAACAGCTGTTTTCTATGTGAATATATAGTAAAGTGTCATTTATTCCTGTGATTAAAGCTGAATTTATTAGATGATAAATACAGTAAAACAGTGTAATATTATATCAGTGTAAAACAGCTGTTTTCTATGTGAATATATAGTAAAGTGTCATTTATTCCTGTGATTAAAGCTGAATTTATTAGATGATAAATACAGTAAAACAGTGTAATATTATATCAGTGTAAAACAGCTGTTTTCTATGTGAATATATAGTAAAGTGTCATTTATTCCTGTGATTAAAGCTGAATTTATTAGATGATAAATACAGTAAAACAGTGTAATATTATATCAGTGTAAAACAGCTGTTTTCTATGTGAATATATAGTAAAGTGTCATTTATTCCTGTGATTAAAACTGAATTTATTAGATGATAAATACAGTAAAACAGTGTAATATTATATCAGTGTAAAACAGCTGTTTTCTATGTGAATATATAGTAAAGTGTCATTTATTCCTGTGATTAAAGCTGAATTTATTAGATGATAAATACAGTAAAACAGTGTAATATTATATCAGTGTAAAACAGCTGTTTTCTATGTGAATATATAGTAAAGTGTCATTTATTCCTGTGATTAAAGTTGTATTTTCAGCATGATTACTCCAGTCTTCAGTGTCATGATCTTCACAGTGGAAACTGTGATACATTTATTTTTCAGGATTCTTTGATGAATAGAATTTTCTAAGACCAACATTTATTTGAAACAGAAAACATTTGTAACATTATAAATATCTTTACTGTACCTTTTGATCAATTTAATGTCTGTGATTATTAAAGATTTTGAAGTGTTTTGTAGAATTGATAGAAATATTACACAAATATTTTTTGTGATGATAACATGATTTCTGTATATATTCATAATATTTGACTTCCAAATACCTCGGCTGCTGCTGCTGGCTTCTGATTGGCTGTCAGCACTTCCTGCTGGTTTCTGCTCAATTTCCCTCTTCCTGTCCGGCTGACGTGCCTGAAACTCCTGTGTACGACCAGAAATATTACCAAATATTTAATTTCTGAATCAGTTCTTGCTTCCCCTGGGAAACGAACCCATGACCTTGATGTTGCAAGCGCCGCTCTCTACTGTTAGAGACGCAGGAAAGCTCACTTACGTTGCTGAAATAGCGCGCGTGTGGATTGAAGTGTCGTGGGAATCCCATGTGTGGAGTTTTGATGGCCACTCCCATGGGAACGGGTCCCAGCAGAGACGCTCTGGATCCCGGAGAGAAGAACTGAGGAAACTGCTGCCCCCCCATAGCAAAGCCACGCATGCTTCCTGTTCCAGACGGAGAGAAACCAATCAGCATGACACACACACACACACACTATGAAATTGAAGTCTCTAGCATTGCAAATTAATCAGTGCTGATCATTTCAGTTTGACTCTCAATTTCTGTCTCTGTCTGTGAACGCATGCGGTTTAGTTGCATCTTAATATAGTGCTTGCTATATTAGGATGGTGTGTGTGTGTGTGTGTGTTTACCCTGCATCTGTTGCATGAGCAGAGCTCCTTGCAGCATGGGATTGGGAGCGATGATGGTCTGCGTGGCGGAGCAGAGGTTGACCATGCGGGCGGACGGAGGCGCTGGAGCCGGAACCGCCATCGGCCTGTTTCAACACGAACGCAAGACATGAACCCAAGCACGTGTTTCATGTTAAAAAAGGTTGTTTGTAATATAAAATTATGCAAAATTATTCAAAATATTAACAACGCATTAATTATTAAAATGAGTTGCTAAAGAGATGATTTCTGAAACCCTAAACAATAGATTTTTTTTTATATGCACAAATTATTAAATAAAACGGTGATAGAGAGTTCTCTTATCGCTTAAACTGTAACCAGTAAATCAAACCGCTCTTTCCTGCTGAATAACCCACACAAATCTGATTTACACATTAAACATGGACAGACCATAATAACAACAACACTGATGGTAAAGAGAAAAACACATGAAAAATTTAATCACAAATAAATACAGTAACGCCTTGAGAAACGATGTTCTGAGATCCGAGCAAGCCTTCCAGCATGTTTGCTTTGAGATGCGAGTAGATATTTGAGATACGAGTAAATACTTGAGATACGAGCAAACCTTCCAGCACATGTTTGCTTTGAGATACGAGTAAATATTTGAGATACGAGCAGCTTCCAGACGCTAGAGGTGTTCAGCACTCGCAGCAGCTCAAGCTCCTCATTTATGGGTAATTGCATATGATCTCCACTAGAGGCAGCTTGGTTTTACAGCGGGGGTTACCGGGGGCAACGAGTGATTCACCAGTATTAAGCTGGGAGCAGCACGAGTTATGAGTGTTAATAATAATACATATGAGCTTCTGAGTCTATCAATACACAACACGGGAACAAACACTACACTTCTG
>JAWRVZ010000215.1:342500-392500 GCA_037043235.1 Rhodeus uyekii | reverse complement strand
TGGAAAATTACTTCCGCAACAGGCTCTTGTTTTCCTCTGAATGCTCCGAGTGCTTTTGAACTGTATATTACATCTGGAGGGGGAATATTGTGGGTTGTTTGTTTGGCAGTGTGTGTGTGTGTGTGTGTGTGTGAATATTGAAGTCTTCCTCTGCATGATTCAGCAACTCTCACTGCTGACGGAGGTCGTGATGCTCTCACAGAGCGGCACATGCCACATATCGCTGCAAAATTAACCAGATTTGTGCATTTTAATTGAATTTAGCCAGTGAAATATGATCCCATTCACTTCTGTTCACATTTCTGATGCTTCACCATGTTCACTGCTTTTAATGTTACTTAACCATACAGATTTAAAACAATGTTTATAATGAACACTCATAAATGGAGATATGATGTCAAGACAAAGAAATGAAGTCATAATCTGTAAACAAAAAAACTGAATCAGTAAAAAATTTAGATAAAAAGCTTGATAGAATAAAAAAGACCAATTTACCAATGTTTATTTTTAATTCAATGCAATAGAACTGGAAGTTAAAGGGTCATGACATGGGTTTATTTCTTTTTTTTTTTGAGGTTCACTTAGAATGTTAATAATAAAACAAAAAGGATATAAAAAAAAACAATTATTTTCAACCTTCATTCTAACACTGTTTGAAACCTTTGGTTTTTAAGGCGTCGCTGTATCAACATCCACTCGCTACTGAAAACTTAATCCATATAAAACCATAATTTACAGACGAAACATGTGATGAAACTGCTGTCAGATTGAATACAGTCGCTGCTTCATCTGTCAACGAAAGCTTCTTTGCAAACTCTCCGTTTCAAAACAATCTGCAGTCAAATGCTCAGAACAAACATATAATCCTCCGATGTGATCCGGGACGCCATTAAAACAAACCAGCCACTTGTTTCTGACTGTCACGATCGTGTGGAGAGGAATGAAGGCACAGTAATAAACTTAAACAGGCTTTAATAATGAAACTCAAAGAAACACTTTAAATATACAAACAATAAGGGCACATCTTGTGCAAAACTCTTCAAAATGGGTACAAGGAGAGACGAGGGCGGAAACAACGGAACCTTACAAGGACCAAGACAGGGTTGATATACACAACGACTGAATGAGGGAATGAGACACAGGTGACAAGACTAACGACGTGATTGATGACGAGACAGGTGAGTGGAAAAACACTGTGAGAATCACGGGAGGAAACAGGAAGTAGACAGAGACATGCAACACTGACACTGGGATCTTCTGAAGTCTGAATGAAGACTCGAACCAGCGGCTTAAACTGGACGATCAAAAGCGAATATTCTTTCACTTTTTCATTCGTCCTGTTGTCAGTCATTATAACCCCGATGAGACGCCGTCAGTCGTTATAATCTGAACTCTCATCCGTTCACTGTATCGGCACAGACGCCGTCAGTCGTTATAATCTGAACTCTCATCCGTTCACTGTATCGGCACAGACACGTCAGTCGTTATAATCTGAACTCTCATCCGTTCACTGTATCAGCACAGACGTGTCAGTCGTTGTAATCTGAACTCTCATCCGTTCACTGTATCGGCACAGACACGTCAGTCGTTATAATCTGAATTCTCATCCGTTCACTGTATCGGCACAGACACGTCAGTCGTTATAATCTGAACTCTCATCCGTTCACTGTATCGGCACAGACGCCGTCAGTCGTTATAATCTGAACTCTCATCCGTTCACTGTATCAGCACAGACACGTCAGTCGTTATAATCTGAATTCTCATCCGTTCACTGTATCGGCACAGACGCCGTCAGTCGTTATAATCTGAACTCTCGTCCGTTCACTGTATCGGCACAGACACGTCAGTCGTTATAATCTGAACTCTCATCCGTTCACTGTATCGGCACAGACGCCGTCAGTCGTTATAATCTGAACTCTCATCCGTTCACTGTATCGGCACAGACGCCGTCAGTCGTTATAATCTGAACTCTCATCCGTTCACTGTATCGGCACAGACGCCGTCAGTCGTTATAATCTGAATTCTCATCCGTTCACTGTATCGGCACAGACGCGTCAGTCGTTGTAATCTGAACTCTCATCCGTTCACTGTATCGGCACAGACGCCGTCAGTCGTTATAATCTGAACTCTCATCCGTTCACTGTATCGGCACAGACGCCGTCAGTCGTTATAATCTGAATTCTCATCCGTTCACTGTATCGGCACAGACGCCGTCAGTCGTTATAATCTGAACTCTCATCCGTTCACTGTATCGGCACAGACGCCGTCAGTCGTTATAATCTGAACTCTCATCCGTTCACTGTATCGGCACAGACGCCGTCAGTCGTTATAATCTGAACTCTCATCCGTTCACTGTATCGGCACAGACACGTCAGTCGTTATAATCTGAACTCTCATCCGTTCACTGTATCGGCACAGACGCGTCAGTCGTTATAATCTGAACTCTCATCCGTTCACTGTATCGGCACAGACACGTCAGTCGTTATAATCTGAACTCTCATCCGTTCACTGTATCGGCACAGACGCCGTCAGTCGTTATAATCTGAACTCTCATCCGTTCACTGTATCGGCACAGACGCGTCAGTCGTTGTAATCTGAACTCTCATCCGTTCACTGTATCGGCACAGACGCCGTCAGTCGTTATAATCTGAACTCTCATCCGTTCACTGTATCGGCACAGACGCGTCAGTCGTTGTAATCTGAACTCTCATCCGTTCACTGTATCGGCACAGACGCGTCAGTCGTTGTAATCTGAACTCTCATCCGTTCACTGTATCGGCACAGACGCCGTCAGTCGTTATAATCTGAACTCTCATCCGTTCACTGTATCGGCACAGACGCGTCAGTCGTTGTAATCTGAACTCTCATCCGTTCACTGTATCGGCACAGACGCGTCAGTCGTTGTAATCTGAACTCTCATCCGTTCACTGTATCGGCACAGACGCGTCAGTCGTTGTAATCTGAACTCTCATCCGTTCACTGTATCGGCACAGACGCGTCAGTCGTTGTAATCTGAACTCTCATCCGTTCACTGTATCGGCACAGACACGTCAGTCGTTATAATCTGAACTCTCATCCGTTCACTGTATCGGCACAGACGCCGTCAGTCGTTATAATCTGAACTCTCATCCGTTCACTGTATCGGCACAGACGCGTCAGTCGTTGTAATCTGAACTCTCATCCGTTCACTGTATCGGCACAGACACGTCAGTCGTTATAATCTGAACTCTCATCCGTTCACTGTATCGGCACAGACACGTCAGTCGTTATAATCTGAACTCTCATCCGTTCACTGTATCAGCACAGACGCGTCAGTCGTTGTAATCTGAACTCTCATCCGTTCACTGTATCGGCACAGACACGTCAGTCGTTATAATCTGAATTCTCATCCGTTCACTGTATCGGCACAGACACGTCAGTCGTTATAATCTGAACTCTCATCCGTTCACTGTATCGGCACAGACGCCGTCAGTCGTTATAATCTGAACTCTCATCCGTTCACTGTATCGGCACAGACGCGTCAGTCGTTATAATCTGAACTCTCATCCGTTCACTGTATCGGCACAGACACGTCAGTCGTTATAATCTGAACTCTCATCCGTTCACTGTATCAGCACAGACACGTCAGTCGTTGTAATCTGAACTCTCATCCGTTCACTGTATCGGCAGAGACACGTCAGTCGTTATAATCTGAATTCTCATCCGTTCACTGTATCGGCACAGACGCGTCAGTCGTTATAATCTGAATTCTCATCCGTTCACTGTATCGGCACAGACACGTCAGTCGTTATAATCTGAACTCTCATCCGTTCACTGTATCGGCACAGACACGTCAGTCGTTATAATCTGAACTCTCATCCGTTCACTGTATCGGCACAGACGGCGTCAGTCGTTATAATCTGAACTCTCATCCGTTCACTGTATCGGCACAGACGCCGTCAGTCGTTATAATCTGAATTCTCATCCGTTCACTGTATCGGCACAGACGCGTCAGTCGTTATAATCTGAACTCTCATCCGTTCACTGTATCGGCACAGACGGCGTCAGTCGTTATAATCTGAACGCACATTGAGGCAAAAGAACTTAAAAATGACATAGTGAAAAAATGAGTTTTTGTCTCTCATTCTTAAACCCGTTCTTAAGATTAAAGGAAATAAATTGGAGGTTTTCTCGTTAGAGCAAGCACTTGGCGCCGTTGTGATCACGGGGTGACCCATGTGTCAGAAAAGGTCAGAGGTCAATAAAGTAATACTTTGTTAATGTCATGCGATTGACTCACAGTAGCTTTTTTCATCGACCAGTCGATCGAGATCCTCGTATCGGGCAGCCCTGATCTAACGGATGCGAACAGTGACAAAACATTAATGAGATCCAACTAGGACTGAAGGAAAACACTGGGAAGACATACACAGAGAATGATTAAACAATGAGACACAGATGGACACGATTAACGAAGTGAATGATGTCAAGACAGGTGAGTGGAAAAACAATGGGAGAGCACAACGGCAACCAGAAAATCAGCAAACAAGACAGACACGTAACTACGTCAGATGTAGCAACACGAGCCTTAATTAAACAAATGCTTTGTTTAACGGCTGACATTTTCCTAAACTGGACGTGAGGTTCCAATAAAACCCACTGACACTGATATTATAAGTGAACCTTACAAGGAACATCAAAATGATAATACATACATGTCCCGCTCACTCTCTCTCTTTTAATGCTGATCCATGACCGCTTTGATTCTTCCGGTTCTTTTGAAAGACAGGATACGCACGCCTTGCAGCTGGTCAGAAGCAGCACAATCTGTTATTTAAATCTGGCTAAAGTAACACCATCATTACCTCTGCACTATTTGAACAAAAGCCTCTTCCTAAATGTAGTCCTCGAGTCAAACAGACTCTGCAGTTATCATTGTTCAAAATCTGGAAAACGACTAATTACATCTAAATAAAGACGCTGTGTGTTTTTCACCACAGGAACAATCAGTGACTGAACCTCTAAATAAACCATAATATCTCTCAGCTCTGCAGGGTTATTATAGTTAAACATTTCTATTTCTAATTTAGTTTAACTTCTAGAACAACAATACAATATATAGTAAAGTTTATACACATTTAAAAAAAGAGAGAAAAATGACAAAAATATGTAACAAAATTTGTAAATGTTTAGCTAAAATTAAAATGAACACAAAAACAAGGTTCGGAACACTTTTCCACATATTGCTTAAGGAAAAAAAGCTAATTCAACTAAGTTCAACTCTATATTGGGGCATGTTGTCAAAACGCGAGTCTACAAACATATACAACATATGCATGTTAGTTAATGCTAAACTATGTTACCAAACTTGTTAATTGAAGCTAAATATTGCTAGCGACATGCTAATTCATGTTAAATCCTGCTAGCGACATGCTAATTCATGTTAAATCCTGCTAGCGACATGCTAATTCATGTTAAATCCTGCTAGCGACATGCTAATTCATGTTAAATCTTGCTAGCGACATGCTAATTCATACTAAATCCTGCTAGCGACATGCTAATTCATCTTAAATCTTGCTAGCGACATGCTAATTCATGTTAAATCCTGCTAGCGACATGCTAATTCATGTTAAATCCTGCTAGCGACATGTTAATTCATGTTAAATCCTGCTTGCGACATGCTAATTCATGTTAAATCCTGCTAGCGACATGCCAATTCATGTTAAATCCTGCTAGCGACATGCCAATTCATGTTAAATCTTGCTAGCGACATGCTAATTCATACTAAATCCTGCTAGCGACATGCTAATTCATGTTAAATCTTGCTAGCGACATGCTAATTCATACTAAATCCTGCTAGCGACATGCTAATTCATGTTAAATCTTGCTAGCGACATGCTATTTCATACTAAATCCTGCCAGCGACATGCTATTTCATACTAAATCCTGCCAGCGACATGCTATTTCATACTAAATCCTGCCAGCGACATGCTATTTCATACTAAATCCTGCCAGCGACATGCTATTTCATACTAAATCCTGCCAGCGACATGCTATTTCATACTAAATCCTGCCAGCGACATGCTATTTCATACTAAATCTTGCCAGCGACATGCTAATTCATACTAAATCTTGCCAGCGACATGCTAATTCATACTAAATCTGGCAAACGACATGCTAATTCATGTTAAATCTTGCTAGCGACAGGCTAATTCATGTTAAATCTTGCTAGCGACAGGCTAATTCATGTTAAATCTTGCTAGCGACAGGCTAATTCATGTTAAATCTTGCTAGCGACATGCTAATTCATACTAAATCTTGCTAGCAACATGATAATTCTCATTAAATCTTGCTAGTGACATGCGAATTCATACTAATTCTTGGTAGCGACATGCTAATTCATAATAAATCTTGCTAGCGACATGTTAAATCTTGCTAGTTTTAAAAGTTTAAATGTTTTAAAAGATATAGTATGAATTAGCATGAAGTGTTTGCTTGAGTTGCGTTGGTGTTTGCGTGCTGTTATTGGTTTTCCCACAAAAAACATCCAAAAAACCATGCAATATGCATCACAACCGCAAAATCAAGCATGTTTTGCTGCAACAATCACAAAAAAAACTCTCTACTGAACTGAATTGAAACTGCATTGAAATGGAATTTGTAATGTTTCCACTTGCAAAATTCACCGGCACAATAGAGGTCATTCGTCCCCGCCTCCGTTTTTAGCATTCATTCTTCCCACGGGGATTTAAAAACAAGTCTTTGTTAAAGAGTTATAAGCCATGAACCAAAGCAATCAGCTCTGAGGTGATTGTTGCAGCTTTGTTTATTGCAAAATATATATTTTCATATATATACTGTATCAGTGTTTTGAGAGCATAGAGAGTGTTTGGTTTTTCGACTCTGATTGGTGTAATTTGCTGCACAGCCTCATGGGTAATGTAGTTTTTTTAATTTAGGAAATTAAGTATTTAAAAAATAAGCTGAAATAAATTTCCCAATGGAGAAAATGAATGCAGTTTTTGCACTCCATGCTCGAGTGTTGTGGGCGTCTGTGTGTAGATACGCTTGAGCTCTGTTTAAAGTGTTATGAGCAGCAGAACGAGTGAGGAGACTCACATATGAAGACAGAAAGAGACACCGTGTTCTTCATCATAATTTGAGAGACACAGTGTGAAATGAGCTTCAGCTTTACACTCGTGTGTTTGTGCAAGCGTTCTGTGTCGAGCCGTAATGAAGGACGATCGATGTGGCCGGGATTTACTCTCTCTCTCCCTCTTTTATCCAAAGCAACTTGCATTGCATTCAAGAAAAACATTGACATTCTAATCAGTTCTTGCTTTCCCTGGGAATCGAACCCATGACCTTGATGTTGCAAGCGCCGATCTCTACTGTTAGACACACAGGAAAGCCAGCGTTAACATGCAATTTTCAGCACCAAGGACAGCTCCTGAAGACCTGTCAGCAATCTCATAATTCCCTGCCCGGGAGAGACCATCATTAAAGTCAGACGCTCAAAAGATAAAGCAAACAAAGGCAACGTGACGGTGTGCAGAAAACACTGAAGTCTCTTTCTGTGGAGTGATCATGCATTTCCTGTGTGTCTAACAGTAGAGAGCAGCGCTTGCAACATCAAGGTCATGGGTTTGATTCCCAGGGAAAGCAAGAACTGATTAGAATGTCAATGTTTCTTGAATGCGATGATAAAAGCGTCTGATGTGAATGAATGAAGCAGGTCTGTCTCGTGAAGCGTGGCGTTGGTAGTGCTGTGGTTGCGAGCGTGAGCCGGGCTCAGTAGGATTACCTCTAATCTGATGGTCCGGGTTCATTCGCTGCTTTAATCTGACGCTTCATTGGTCTGAGAGTGTAACCTGTGCACACCATCATACAGACGTCGCATCGCTCAGAGTGAAAGCTTCATGATTTCTCCAACCATCAACTCTTTTATTAAATGCTCCAGTTTATCTGATTTGTTCATGTCTAATGACATCACTCTGTCTGTATATCATTATTCTGTCGTTTTTGTACATGATATTTACCTTGATTTTCTGTTTTCTTCTCATGTTTCATCTGTAAATAATAAACAAGATCAAATCACAATGATTAAAAGATATGCATGATGTGTGTCTGTGTGTGAGTGTCTGCGTAAGTGTGTGTGAGAGTGTGTGTGAGAGTGTGTATATATATATATATATATACACAAATGTGAGCAGGTGGTGTTTGTGTAGAGTTTATCTATCTATCCATCTTCAGCTTTTCATTCACATTTGCATATAATGTTTGCAAGATAATGCATTCTTGCTCTTTCCCTTTTATTGTGTAAATCTGGTGGTTCTTTCTCTGATGTAATCATCTCAGTGTTTGCTTCCGTGTGTGTGTGTGTGTGTGTGTGTGTGTGTGCTGACGCTGCATGTGGTGGGGGAGGAGGAGGTGCTCTGGGATTAGACGGGAAAGAGGAGGGGTCAAACCGGCCTGTCCATCATCACAGCTGCCTGCAGACACTGGGGGATGGGACGAGAGAGAGAGAGAGAGAGAGAGAGAGAGAGAGAGGGAGAGCGGGAGAGAGAGAGGGAGAGAGAGAGAGAGAGCGAGAGAGAAAGAGAGAGACAGTCACGTCTCTTTTTGTCCTCCTCTGCGCCTCCTTCACAGGGAAACACACTGCTGGTGCTGTTGTTGTTTTCTAGCTGTTATTATGGGATGTTTCTCAGCCAAACGGATGCAGGGATGCCAGTGTTTCAGTGAAGCTGCAGGTCATATTGTACACTAAAATCTAAATAAAATAAGTAATAAGGAGAGAAATATATATATATATATATATATATATATATATATATGTGTGTGTGTATCAATTCTCTGGCGTTCTCGACTGTCCGCCCAGATCAATACCGATCACTGGCAGGTGTGACGGATCAGTGGGAGGGTGGCATCCGTCCTTACGGCCGCTCCATATGGCATGTGTTTATGGCTCAGGAGAACCCGCGGTTAATGCCATCTGGACGGATCAGTGCGTCAGTGAGAGTGAAGGAGGACGCCTGACTCTCTTCAGTCCTGTGTGGGATTGATCACAGAACCATTGCTTGTGCAAAACTCACCAGAGCAGAAGAACCATCAATGCACACATGGAGCTTTTGCAGCCTATCAGGATATTGAAATGTCAAATGTAATTTAATTAGATTATTAAAAAAATAAAAATACAGTAATGCCTTGAGATACGAGCATAATCCGTTCCAGGACAAACTCGTAACTCGAGTTGCTCGTATCTCAAATCATTTTCCCCATAAGAAAAAAATTTATCTGTTCTGGCCCTCTAAAAAATTCCCTTATTAGTGCTAATAACAATGGAAAAAACATGTTTATAATTGCTATAGAGACACACACACACACACACACACAATTATAGTATATAAGGATTCCTGTGATATAAAATAAAATGTGGTTTTAATTGTTCTTACCTTCGAGACAAACCAAGCTGCCTCTAGTGGTGGTATCAAACCGGGCTGTGTGTAGAAACACGGAGACACACTAAACGGAGATAACTGGATAAACTCAAAATTGAACTTTAATAACGAACAATAAACAAAAAGGCACGCGAGGGTGCAAACAGAAACTCGGAAGGAGAACCAGGAGAAAACATGACTGTCCTGAACATAAACAGAATATTGAATATTGTATACTTCTTGACCTGCAGATCTTCCTCTCACACAGCTGAGCCACATTTGGCTTGAGAGAGGAAACAGTTGAGACTCTCAGTATAGCTTGAAGATGATACTTACACCGATACAATGCTCGTACACCGATTCGACCCTCCATGCTCGTACACCAATTTGCTCGTATACCAAGTCGCTCGTAAACAGAGGTATCACTGTATATAAAAAATGTTTAAACATAATTTGATTGCATGTTTTACAAAAAATTATTAATCTTATCATCACGTTATTTGATTTCAGCATCTTTACTTTAAAGTTGCACGTTAACGCCCAGCTTTCCTGTGTGTCTAACAGTAGAGAGCGGCGCTTGCAACATCAAGGTCATGGGTTCGATTCCCAGGGAAAGCAAGAACTGATTAGAATTTCAATGTGTTTCTTGAAATGCATGAATGTAAAAGGTTTTATGCATCACTAGAAAACATTGTAATAACGACAGTATTGTGCAGTAATGTCTGGTGTATGTTAGTGTTTTGCTGTGAGGAGTGTGAGGAGTGAGTGTGAGGGTTGAGTATGAGGAGTGAGTGTGAGGAGTGAGTGTGAGGGTTGAGTATGAGGAGTGAGTGTGAGGGGTGAGTATGAGGAGTGAGTGTGAGGGGTGAGTATGAGGAGTGAGTGTGAGGGGTGAGTATGAGGGGTGAGTATGAGGAGTGAGTGTGAGGAGTGAGTGTGAGGGTTGAGTATGAGGAGTGAGTGTGAGGGGTGAGTATGAGGAGTGAGTGTGAGGGGTGAGTATGAGGAGTGAGTGTGAGGGGTGAGTATGAGGAGTGAGTGTGAGGGGTGAGTATGAGGAGTGAGTGTGAGGGGTGAGTATGAGGAGTGAGTGTGAGGGGTGAGTATGAGGAGTGAGTGTGAGGGTTGAGTATGAGGAGTGAGTGTGAGGGGTGAGTATGAGGAGTGAGTGTGAGGGGTGAGTATGAGGAGTGAGTGTGAGGAGTGAGGGGTGAGTATGAGGAGTGAGTGTGAGGGGTGAGTATGAGGAGTGAGTGTGAGGGTTGAGTGTGAGGAGTGAGTGTGAGGGGTGAGTATGAGGAGTGAGTGTGAGGGGTGAGTATGAGGAGTGAGTGTGAGGGTTGAGTATGAGGAGTGAGTGTGAGGGGTGAGTATGAGGAGTGAGTGTGAGGGGTGAGTATGAGGAGTGAGTGTGAGGAGTGAGGGGTGAGTATGAGGAGTGAGTGTGAGGGGTGAGTATGAGGAGTGAGTGTGAGGGGTGAGTATGAGGAGTGTGATGGGTGAGTGTGAGGGGTGAGTATGAGGAGTGTGATGGGTGAGTGTGAGGGGTGAGTGTGAGGGATGAGTGTGAGGGGTGAGTATGAGGAGTGAGTGTGAGGGATGAGTGTAAGGAGTGAGTGTGAGGGGTGAGTATGAGGAGTGAGTGTGAGGGGTGAGTGTGAGGAGTGAGTGTGAGGAGTGAGTGTGAGGAGTGAGTGTGAGGAGTGAGTGTGAGGGTTGAGTATGAGGAGTGAGTGTGAGGGGTGAGTATGAGGAGTGAGTGTGAGGGGTGAGTATGAGGAGTGAGTGTGAGGGGTGAGTATGAGGAGTGAGTGTGAGGGTTGAGTATGAGGAGTGAGTGTGAGGGGTGAGTATGAGGAGTGAGTGTGAGGGGTGAGTATGAGGAGTGAGTGTGAGGGGTGAGTATGAGGAGTGAGTGTGAGGGGTGAGTATGAGGAGTGAGTGTGAGGGGTGAGTATGAGGAGTGAGTGTGAGGGGTGAGTATGAGGAGTGAGTGTGAGGGGTGAGTATGAGGAGTGAGTGTGAGGGGTGAGTAGAGGAGTGAGTGTGAGGGGTGAGTATGAGGAGTGAGTGTGAGGGATGTGTGTAAGGAGTGAGTGTGAGGGGTGAGTATGAGGAGTGAGTGTGAGGGATGAGTGTAAGGAGTGAGTGTGAGGGGTGAGTATGAGGAGTGAGTGTGAGGGATGTGTGTAAGGAGTGAGTGTGAGGGGTGAGTATGAGGAGTGAGTGTGAGGGGTGAGTATGAGGAGTGAGTGTGAGGGGTGAGTATGAGGAGTGAGTGTGAGGGGTGAGTATGAGGAGTGAGTGTGAGGGGTGAGTATGAGGAGTGAGTGTGAGGGGTGAGTATGAGGAGTGAGTGTGAGGGGTGAGTATGAGGAGTGAGTGTGAGGAGTGAGTATGAGGAGTGAGTGTGAGGGGTGAGTATGAGGAGTGAGTGTGTGGGGTGAGTATGAGGAGTGAGTGTGAGGGGTGAGTATGAGGAGTGAGTGTGAGGGGTGAGTATGAGGAGTGAGTGTGAGGAGTGAGTGTGAGGGGTGAGTGTGAGGAGTGAGGGGTGAGTATGAGGAGTGAGTGTGAGGGGTGAGTATGAGGAGTGAGTGTGAGGGGTGAGTATGAGGAGTGTGATGGGTGAGTGTGAGGGGTGAGTATGAGGAGTGTGACGGGTGAGTGTGAGGGGTGAGTATGAGGAGTGAGTGTGAGGGATGAGTGTAAGGAGTGAGTGTGAGGGGTGAGTATGAGGAGTGAGTGTGAGGGATGAGTGTAAGGAGTGAGTGTGAGGGGTGAGTATGAGGAGTGAGTGTGAGGGATGTGTGTAAGGAGTGAGTGTGAGGGGTGAGTATGAGGAGTGAGTGTGAGGGATGAGTGTAAGGAGTGAGTGTGAGGGGTGAGTATGAGGAGTGAGTGTGAGGGGTGAGTATGAGGAGTGAGTGTGAGGGATGTGTGTAAGGAGTGAGTGTGAGGGGTGAGTATGAGGAGTGAGTGTGAGGGATGAGTGTAAGGAGTGAGTGTGAGGGGTGAGTATGAGGAGTGAGTGTGAGGGGTGAGTATGAGGAGTGAGTGTGAGGAGTGTGAGGGGTGAGTGTGAGGAGTGAGTGCGAGTGTGAGGGGTGAGTGTGAGGAGTGAGTGTGAGCGGTGGGTGTAAGGAGTGGATGTGAGCGGTGAGTGTGAGGAGTGAGTGTGAGGAGTGAGTGTGAGCGGTGGGTGTGAGGAGTGAGTGTGAGCGGTGAGTGTGAGGAGTGAGTGTGAGCGGTGGGTGTAAGGAGTGGATGTGAGCGGTGAGTGTGAGCGGTGAGTGTGAGGGGTGAGTGTGAGGAGTGAGTGTAAGGGGTGAGTATGAGGAGTGAGTGTGAGGAGTGTGAGGGGTGAGTGTGAGGAGTGAGTGCGAGTGTGAGGGGTGAGTGTGAGGAGTGAGTGTGAGCGGTGGGTGTAAGGAGTGGATGTGAGCGGTGAGTGTGAGGGGTGAGTATGAGGAGTGTGAGGAGTGAGTATGAGGAGTGTGAGGAGTGAGTGTGAGGAGTGAGTGTGAGGGGTGAGTGTGAGGAGTGAGTGTGAGCGGTGGGTGTAAGGAGTGAGTGTGAGGGGTGAGTATGAGGAGTGAGTGTGAGGGGTGAGTATGAGGAGTGAGTGTGAGGAGTGTGAGGGGTGAGTGTGAGGAGTGAGTGTGAGTGTGAGGGGTGAGTGTGAGGAGTGAGTGTGAGCGGTGGGTGTAAGGAGTGGATGTGAGCGGTGAGTGTGAGGAGTGAGTATGAGGAGTGTGAGGGGTGAGTGTGAGGAGTGAGTGTGAGGAGTGAGTGTGAGGAGTGAGTGCAGAATGCAGCGCATGTCCTGAACTGTCACTCACATGTCTGTCTGTTGCACAGGGACTTCCTCCCGCGCGGCTCCGGCATCGTCACCCGCCGTCCGCTTGTTCTGCAGCTCATCAACTGCCCTACAGGTGAGACGCTTCCCGCATGTGTGTGTGTGTGTGTGTGTGAGAGAGGGTGTGTGAGAGACTGTGAGAGTGTGTGTGAGAGAGAGTGTGTATGTGAGAAAGACTGTGTGTGTGTGTGTGTGAGAGAGTGTGTGTGTGTATATTTAGCAGGTTTAAGTGATTATTCATACATCAGTATCAATATTCATCTCTCAATCATCATTGCGTTGCGTTGCATTAAATGTTTTAAAACTGCAGAGCTTTGATCATAAAACTAAACATTTAACATTTATCATCTTATTAAGACACTATGAGTGACGACTGATATTTATATGCGTAATGTACTGTTATAAAAATCTCATTGAAAACAAGTATCAGAATTTCATGGCTGAGATTTTCTCACTGTTGTTCAATGCTTCAGTGTGACGATGTGTGTGTGTGTGTGTGTGTGTGTGTGTGTGTGTGTGTGTGTGTTTCCTCTCAGAATACGCCGAGTTCCTGCACTGTAAGGGGAAGAAGTTCACGGATTTCGATGAGGTGCGTCAGGAGATCGAGGCGGAGACGGATCGCGTCACGGGCCAGAATAAAGGCATTTCCCCCGTGCCGATCAACCTGCGCGTCTACTCTCCAAACGGTCAGATTCCAGAGTGTGTGTGAAGAGTGTGTGTGTGATCTTTGAGAGTGTGAGTCTCCAGAATCTCCTGTTTCTCGGCAGTGTTGAATCTGACTCTGGTGGATCTGCCGGGAATGACGAAGGTGCCGGTGGGCGATCAGCCGGCAGACATCGAGCAGCAGATCAGAGACATGCTGATGCAGTTCGTGACCAAAGACAACTGTCTGCTGCTCGCCGTATCGCCCGCCAACTCCGACCTCGCCAACTCCGACGCCCTGAAGATCGCTAAAGAGGTCGACCCGCAGGGTGTGTGACATTCAGATGCGCTTCTCTCACAAGATCAAGTGCTTCATTTGTTTTGCTTACATTTTAGTTTAAAACCACACACACACACACACACACACTAACTCTCTCTCACACACACACACACACACACACACACACACACATACACACACACACACACACACACACTAACTCTCTCACACACACACACTAACTCTCTCACACACACACAAACTAACTCTCTCACACACACACACACTAACTCTCTCACACACACACACACTAACTCTCTCACACACACACACACACACACACACACTAACTCTCTCTCACACACACACACACACACACACACACTAACTCTCTCTCACACACACACACACACACACACTAACTCTCTCTCACACACACACACACACACACACACACATACTAACTCTCTCTCTCACACACACACACACACTAACTCTCACACACACACACACACACACACACACACTAACTCTCTCTCTCACACACACACACACACACACACACACACACACACACTAACTCTCTCTCTCACACACACACACACACACACACACACACTCACACACACACACACTCAGACACCAAACATCATCACTTAAAATAGTAGTCACTAGGCAAAATTTACTTTAACTTGATAAATACTAAAATGGTTCAAAATATACTCTATATAGACTCATGTGGCTCATATTAGACATATGAGCATTACAAAACAACTCGGTAACTCTGTGTGTGTGTGTGTGTGTGTGTGAGCAGGTCAGCGGACTATCGGCGTCATCACGAAGCTGGATCTGATGGATGAAGGGACTGACGCTCGAGACATCCTGGAAAACAAGCTGCTGCCGCTCCGGAGAGGTGAAACACATCCATCCCATTTCCTCACTTCAACAGTCTCACATCTTGCTGAGATACCATATTTTCCCGCATATAATCCGCAGACGCAGATAATCCGCACCCTCATATATCCCGCGGGTTTTGGGGGTTTGTGTAAAAAAAAAATTGGTATAATCCGCACCCTCAGATATCCCGCACCCATGATGGATTTTGAATGTTGCTCGCATGAGGTCAATTTTCCATAACTGTTCAGCTCGGTACACAGTGCTTGTGCGCGAAATTCACACAATAATAAAACAAACACAGGTCAAAATCAGAAGAAAAGGAAAGAGTACCGGTAGTCTCTCCCTCTCTCCTCTCTGCGCTGCGCTCGTCCCTTTGCTCGTCCCCCTGAAAGCGTGTTGATCGGATGAGAAGAGCACACTATCATGGCAGCACAGCCAATCACGTCTTCTTGCATGATTGACAGGTCAGACAGCCTATCAGCGGCAGCTGTAAGACTGACAGTACAGAGGCCAGACAACCCGTGCAAGAAAGAAAAACAGAAAGAAAATACCATAATTTTTTTTTATATTGAAATATTATTACGTGTAAAAAAATGGTGATATAGTCCGCACCCTTATATATCCCGCACCCCCCCTGCGGGGTTTGTAAAATCTGGTATAACCCGCGGGATATATGCGGGAAAATACGGTACATATCTCACACGCACACACACACACACACACACACACACACACACACACACACACACACTGATATAATATTACACTGTTTTACTGTATTTATCATCTAATAAATTCAACTTTAATCACAGGAATAAATGACACTTTACTATATATTCACATAGAAAACAGCTGTTTTACACTGATATAATATTACACTGTTTTACTGTATTTATCATCTAATAAATTCAGCTTTAATCACAGGAATAAATGACACTTTACTATATATTCACATAGAAAACAGCTGTTTTACACTGATATAATATTACACTGTTTTACTGTATTTATCATCTAATAAATTCAGCTTTAATCACAGGAATAAATGACACTTTACTATATATTCACATAGAAAACAGCTGTTTTACACTGATATAACATTACACTGTTTTACTGTATTTATCATCTAATAAATTCAGCTTTAATCACAGGAATAAATGACACTTTACTATATATTCACATAGAAAACAGCTGTTTTACACTGATATATTATTACACTGTTTTACTGTATTTATCATCTAATAAATTCAGCTTTAATCACAGGAATAAATGACACTTTACTATATATTCACATAGAAAACAGCTGTTTTACACTGATATAACATTACACTGTTTTACTGTATTTATCATCTAATAAATTCAGCTTTAATCACAGGAATAAATGACACTTTACTATATATTCACATAGAAAACAGCTGTTTTACACTGATATAATATTACGCTGTTTTACTGTATTTATCATCTAATAAATTCAACTTTAATCACAGGAATAAATGACACTTTACTATATATTCACATAGAAAACAGCTGTTTTACACTGATATAACATTACACTGTTTTACTGTATTTATCATCTAATAAATTCAGCTTTAATCACAGGAATAAATGACACTTTACTATATATTCACATAGAAAACAGCTGTTTTACACTGATATAACATTACACTGTTTTACTGTATTTATCATCTAATAAATTCAGCTTTAATCACAGGAATAAATGACACTTTACTATATATTCACATAGAAAACAGCTGTTTTACACTGATATAATATTACACTGTTTTACTGTATTTATCATCTAATAAATTCAGCTTTGATCACAGGAATAAATGACACTTTACTATATATTCACATAGAAAACAGCTGTTTTACACTGATATAATATTACACTGTTTTACTGTATTTATCATCTAATAAATTCAGCTTTAATCACAGGAATAAATGACACTTTACTATATATTCACATAGAAAACAGCTGTTTTACACTGATATAACATTACACTGTTTTACTGTATTTATCATCTAATAAATTCAGCTTTAATCACAGGAATAAATGACACTTTACTATATATTCATATAGAAAACAGCTGTTTTACACTGATATAATATTACGCTGTTTTACTGTATTTATCATCTAATAAATTCAACTTTAATCACAGGAATAAATGACACTTTACTATATATTCACATAGAAAACAGCTGTTTTACACTGATATAACATTACACTGTTTTACTGTATTTATCATCTAATAAATTCAGCTTTAATCACAGGAATAAATGACACTTTACTATATATTCACATAGAAAACAGCTGTTTTACACTGATATAACATTACACTGTTTTACTGTATTTATCATCTAATAAATTCAGCTTTAATCACAGGAATAAATGACACTTTACTATATATTCACATAGAAAACAGCTGTTTTACACTGATATAATATTACACTGTTTTACTGTATTTATCATCTAATAAATTCAGCTTTGATCACAGGAATAAATGACACTTTACTATATATTCACATAGAAAACAGCTGTTTTACACTGATATAATATTACACTGTTTTACTGTATTTATCATCTAATAAATTCAGCTTTAATCACAGGAATAAATGACACTTTACTATATATTCACATAGAAAACAGCTGTTTTACACTGATATAATATTACGCTGTTTTACTGTATTTATCATCTAATAAATTCAGCTTTAATCACAGGAATAAATGACACTTTACTATATATTCACATAGAAAACAGCTGTTTTACACTGATATAATATTACACTGTTTTACTGTATTTATCATCTGATAAATTCAACTTTAATCACAGGAATAAATTACACTTTACTATATATTCACATAGAAAACAGCTGTTTTACACTGATATAATATTACACTGTTTTACCCTATTTATCATCTAATAAATTCAACTTTAATCACAGGAATAAATTACACTTAAATTAATCAACTAAGTTAGACTTTTCCATCGGCATAAATGCGAACAAACAAACCAAATCAAATCCTGTTCGGCACTTTTCACATTTTTGTATATAAATAAAGAAATCTATTTTGTAATATGAATACTGAACTGAAAACACAGAAAAATACACTTTTATTTGAGGATACAATACAAATAGGAATATAAAATGTTTGTCTTAATTCACTTTTATGCATTAGATCGATTTTAAGATTGAACATTAAATCGTTCAGTTGCATTTTTATTAACCCTTGTGTGTTTTATTCAATTATTTCTCCCTCAATCAAATCCTTGAGGAAAGAAACGTCCCTTTGAAACCCATTAAAACTGAAAGTTTTATTCCAGCGTCTTTTGACTATAAAAGAATGCAGTTTTTGTTAAAAGGCTTTTATTTTGTTGCTTCAAAATGACAGTATTTACTATTTTTTACCAGATGGCGCCATTGTCTCAGGTTTTGCCTATAAAGCAAAAACTTGCTTTCTTCCTGTTTTTGTTGCTTTATTATTAAAACGAGACCGAACTTAAACTTCAATTTATATTACAGTTTTGGGCAGACATTTTTTTCCTTTAAGGACCTTTAATAACTTTCTTAAATTGAGACACAAGTGTTCAGATTAAGGCCTTATTTCAGAAATGTAAATCATAAAGATCTCAAACTGCCTCACAGTTACAGAAATAACAAAGTTTATAATCTGAGCATGAACTCAAACATTTCTCACTCTCTCTCTCTCTCTTATACACATACACACACACTCTCTCTCTCATACACACACACTCTCTCTCTCATACACACACACACACACACACCGGTTCTCCACATTCATTGAATCGCTCCCTCCTCTCCTGATCTGTGTGTGTGTGTGTGTGTGACTGCAGGTTACATCGGTGTGGTGAACCGCAGTCAGAAAGACATTGACGGGAAGAAGGACATTAACGCCGCTATGGCTGCGGAGAGGAAGTTCTTCCTGTCTCATCCCAGTTACAGACACCTGGCCGACCGCATGGGAACGCCGTTCCTGCAGAAAACCCTCAATCAGGTGAGCAGCCCGAAGACACTGACCTCTGACCTCTGACCCGGCCTCATGAACACTCAAGCTCATCAACCCTCTCTGTGCTTCAGCAACTGACCAATCACATCCGTGACACTCTCCCCGGGCTGCGCGCCAAACTGCAGAGCCAGCTGCTGTCCATCGAGAAGGAAGTGGACGAGTACAAGAACTTCCGTCCAGACGATCCGTCCCGGAAGACCAAGGCCCTGTTGCAGTCGGTGTCTCACGCCGTCCTTCCGATTAAAGCATCGGCTGAACGAATGAATGCAGACGCTGAATCAGCAGTGTGTGTGTGTGTGTGTGTGTTTCAGGATGGTGCAGCAGTTCTCGGTGGATTTCGAGAAGCGTATCGAGGGATCCGGAGATCAGATAGACACGTATGAGCTTTCCGGAGGAGCCCGAATCAATCGCATCTTCCACGAGCGTTTCCCCTTCGAGCTGGTGAAGGTGCGTGACATCGATCGGCATTCAGCTTTAATCACAGGAATAAATGACACTTTACTATATATTCACATAGAAAACAGCTGTTTTACACTGATATAATATTACACTGTTTTACTGTATTTATCATCTAATAAATTCAGCTTTAATCACAGGAATTAATGACACTTTACTATATATTCACATAGAAAACAGCTGTTTTACACTGATATAATATTACACTGTTTTACTGTATTTATCATCTAATAAATTCAGCTTTAATCACAGGAATAAATCACACTTTACTATATATTCACATAGAAAACAGCTGTTTTACACTGATATAATATTACACTGTTTTACTGTATTTATCATCTAATAAATTCAGCTTTAATCACAGGAATTAATGACACTTTACTATATATTCACATAGAAAACAGCTGTTTTACACTGATATAATATTACACTGTTTTACTGTATTCATCATCTAATAAATTCAGCTTTAATCACAGGAATAAATCACACTTTACTATATATTCACATAGAAAACAGCTGTTTTACACTGATATAATATTACACTGTTTTACTGTATTTATCATCTAATAAATTCAGCTTTAATCACTGGAATAAATGACACTTTACTATATATTCACATAGAAAACAGCTGTTTTACACTGATATAATATTACACTGTTTTACTGTATTTATCATCTAATAAATTCAGCTTTAATCACTGGAATAGACTACTTTTTTACTCTAAAGATGCAAGACTGTCTCTGAGTGAGTCTTTCTATCACTCATGAGTCACAGCGCAGGGTTGCGTCTCCCTGCGGGCCTTAATGAGTAAAACATTCCGCCTTCCTTTGGCCTGGAAACACTCACACACACACAGACACACACTTACACACCCGGACTCTCACACACACACACAGACACACTCACACATACACAGACACACACTTACACACCCGGACTCTCACACACACACACGGACACACTCACACATACACAAACGCATGCTCTCAGACACACATACTTCCATACACACACACTTATTCACTCACATACGCATGGTCACAGACACATAAACACACACTCTCTCTCTCTCACACACACACACACACACACACACTCACAGTAAAACACTGTCTCCACCGGCCAACAGGAAATAGCAGATCCACAGATCTGTTGAGAATTGAGATTTCTTTTTCTGTAACTTATAAAAATCACTTGATTAATTGATCTGTTTAAATGCTTTATGCAGTTTGATGTAATTCTTGTAATATCATAAATATAACCTGTTCTTCATATAATATCGCGTTTCTGTCGTCAGATGGAGTTTGATGAGAAGGAGCTGCGCAAGGAGATCAGCTACGCTATCAAGAACATTCACGGCATCAGGCACGTGTGTCCTTTCCTTCTGTCCAGATCTCCGTCCCGTTCCATGTGTCCTGCTCGTCTGTCCGACGTCAAACCTCGTGTAATGCGTCACGCATCTAATCACCAACGTCTTTGACGTCTCTGTGCAAGGGCATCTCATCCCATCAGAGAATCCGGATGAGGGTTTGTGATTAGATCCGTGTCTGTATGTGTCCCTCCTCGCCTCTCGAATGAACCTCCGTCTCGAGTGTCTTTCCTGTCTTTACGACAAGAAAACATGTGACCTTTGGGCTTCGATAACTAACATGAGGCTTTTGTCATGATATTTATTGTTTTATTTATGATCCTTCTTTTGTCCAACAGAGTTTATGTCTCATGGGTCGCGTCAACATTCTTGTGAACTTTAATTGTCGTATGAGTTACTGATGTTGTTCCCGTTTTAGTTTTAGTCGTGATTTTCCTCATAAGTGACATTTCAGACATGTTGATAGTTAAAGGGTCGATATGTAGAATTGAGAAAGCGTATTAGAGTGACACCGGTGGCCGTTCTGGGAACTGCAGCTGCACTTATTAAACACGTAACGCACAAGACTCTTTTCCATTCTTCGCTTAGAAGTAATTATCGTTAATTCTTTTAATTATTAATTGAGCTGTACAGATACTCCAGCACATCCGATACGGACTGAGCTTCGTTAATGAACACAAACGATCCATCGTTAGAGTAACGACTGCATTCACAAAACTCAGTTCTTCGGAGGTTTAAACCGACAGCAACTCAAATGTTTGTTGAATACGCATGTATTCGTAACGCATTACTGAGCCTTTGTTTTGTAATTAATTAACAACACAATATCATGCCTTTTATCCTTAATTCTCCCCAGCTACAAATGTGTACAAAGAAACCAAAACAGAAGATCTATAATGATTTTTATTTAAATTCTCAAAGTTTGACAAAGAGCACAAACAAAAAACACCTGATTTACAGTTGATTTATTTATTCCCTGAGATTAGAAACATACAGGAAAACTGATCATAAACGCACATATTTCATAACCAGAAACAGCTTGATTTAAGGAGGAATGTTGAGTTTTGCGTGAAGAATCGGCTTCTGGGAATATATTTCCGTCTAAAGCGTGATGGATATAATATGAAGAGCTACAGATACATTTGCAAATCATACATTAATCGAGTTGCTTTGATACGAGCAGCAACAGCAGCGCCGAAACCACGGCTTTCCCAGCATTTCCTCACATAGTGTTTCATGTCTTCATGCGATTAATAAAGATAATGTATATAAAAACGATACCAAGCAAAGTATGCAAAACTTGTAATAATGTAGTCTTTATCAACACTATCATCACTAATAATATCACTGTAATATCATGTTTTTAAAGAGGCTGTATGCAGAATTGAGAAAGCGTGTTAGAGCGACACCGGTGGCCGTTCTGGGAACTGCAGCTGCTCTTATCGCTCGTGACGTTTATATGAATATGTGAATGTGAGCTGCACGCTTTCCTCTCAATAACACAATAAACACAAACATGAGGAAACATTCGTTCAGAAAGCATGTGATCATAGAGATGTGGATGTTTGAGAGTCATTAAAATCACACTGTTATGATAGTTTGATTATAAGTATATTTGAGACTATAGATTATATAGATCTGACTATGTGAGACTATAGATTGAACGAATCCCTTTTCTTTGCATTGCAGTCCAGAACGTCTTTCTGTGTTTTCCTGAACATTGTATAAGCATTAGCTTCATTCAACAGAAGAGAGCTCTCGAGGAAACGACACTTCCTTTTGATTTTCCCAGCAAAAATGTTCCGAGTCTTGAGTCTCGTATATAAAATTATAGACAATCTAGGAAGTCTGGGAAAGTCTCGTTACTCTGTTACAAGCTGTTCACACGTTAGCAATGCAAGAAGTTAATGATAAATGACAATTCTTACATATAGCCCTTTTTAATGAATATATTTTATTTAATTTGAGAAGACACACTAATCTTTTTTTCTTTTTTTTCTGTCCAACTGGTCTTGTTCTCATTCTAGTTTTAGTCGTGTTTTCCTTATATTTCAGTGATATTTTAATATATTGCTTCAGTGAATTATAATACATATATATTATAATTATAATTACATAATTAAACTGAACTTCAATTAATACATTTAAGTGTGCTAAACAATCAACAGTTTAATCAATATGCTAAACTAACAACTGAGCTTCAGCGGGACATTTGCAGCCATTATTTCAGTTCTTCATTCATTTCTTACGGGTTGGGAGGGAATTTGTTGGATTAACACTCTTCTTTCCACCCAATTTTTCCTTTTCTTTCTCTCCTCCTTTGTCATTCTTTTCCCTGGCCTGTCCGTTCTCTCTGGTCGGACAGAACTGGGCTCTTCACGCCGGACATGGCCTTTGAGACCATTGTGAAAAGGCAGATCTCGAAGATTAAAGAGCCGTGCCAGAAATGTGTGGACATGGTCATTTCTGAGCTAGTCAATACCGTTAGGCAGTGTACCAAGAAGGTAAAGGCCTGGTGGAGGTTTACCGTGTCTCCCATCAACCCAAACTATTGCTGTGACCCCCCCCCCCCACTCGCCCGCGCACGGGATGGCAGGGGATTGTGGGAGTTTGCCGTTGTGTATGTTCGTGTGCCTGCGGCTTTGGACAGAGGGATTGTGGGTGGAATGGCAGCTCTGGCTTTGAGAGCCGAGGACGCTGAGGTTACTAGATGATCGTAGTTAATTAAGAGTAAAGGAACACAGCATTATAATTAATCATGGCTTTCCTGGAGCTCAAACAGTAGAGCGTGTGGCGCTTGCAACATCAAGGTCATGGGTTCGATTCCCAGGGAAAGCAAGAACTGATTAGAATGCCAATGTGTTTCTTGAATGCGATGCAAGTCGCTTTGGATAAATTAACCAATTAACAGCATTTTACTAGGGCTGCATGATATTCGAGAGAAGTGCGATAGCTTGTTAAATGTGGAATTTGATTGATTCACATATATTTAAACCAATTGAAACATTTAAAAACGTAAAAATAAATAAGCTGCATGATTCCAGATTAATTTGAGAACCACATTTTTTGTGTGTTTGAAACATATCAACCATAACATGTCACTTGCTTCTGATAAAATGTTAATTGCTGCAGTGAATTTAAAAATCAAGTTGAGTGAATGATTCAATGACTCGCTTGTTTTATTTCTGGATATTCAGGGGTTTTGAGTAAACGATTCAATGACAAAACCACTTTCTAACCTTCACTGTTCGATGTAAATGATACAATCTTTATTGATTTACTCTATTCTGATCGATACCGTAGACATCAGTGTTTATATCCCAACTATAACCTGTTATCCGGTACTTCTGTGATCATCTGAATGATTGTAAGACAGAAATAATGAACCTGTGAAAGACCGTTTCATACCGAAACTCTCTCTGGAAAAACGCAGATCTGATGTTTGCCGTGATTGTCCTTTTTAAAGCTTTAATGCACGTAGACGAATCCTTGTCAATTAGGAATGAGATCGCGAGGATGTTTGAATCAAGATCGCGATCTTTAAACGCGTAATCATGCGGCTCTGCAACCAACACACTAAAGATGCATCAAACTGGATCTTGATTGGCCGAACACAGGCTAATCTCTTCTATAAACTTAACTTTTTGAAGTAATAAAACCACTTTATTATCAGAAACCCTCATGATATGCATTGGTGATATTTCAATATATTATGCAGCCCTATTTTTTGTCGTTAAAAGTATGATTTTTACGAATCAGCATTCAAACCCCAAGCTAACGCTGTTCTTCGTGAGTTCATCTAGCAGACCTCAGCGTCTAAACGCTCCGTTTATTTGAGACAGACGCTTTGAGGAAGGCAGAGATGCGGCTGACGGCAGTCAGAGATATTCTTATAGATTCAAAGCAGCGTCTCTAATAATAACCGGGAAAGTAACAAAATCAAAGATGCAAACGCCATCAAATATGAGACACATTCAAATTCTGATATAAGTAAAGCTGGTCTAAAAAGACAACAGTGTCATTATTCAAGTATTGTTCAATACTGAGGCAAATACTAATGTAAAGAAGAGGCAAAATATCATACAAATACCGTATTGGAGTGGGATTTACTCTGAAATTTCAATCAGAAACGGCTGGAAAATGGCAAAGAAACTCCAAGTAACGCATTTAAATAAACAGGACATTATAAAATAGAAAGACTGAAATAGTATTAGGTTGCCATGTGTAATATTGTCACGGTTGGTTTCAGAAACGAAGAGATTTTGATTTGATTTTTGGACGCAGCGAGAGCAACTAAAGGGCTAAACAAGGAACAGGTGAATCAAATCAATCAATGAGTCGCTATGACAACAAATGAGAACATTCTAGAAACCGTGGAAACAAAAAGCAAACAAGAAACAAAGAGTTACAAACTAAAAGTCCATGAAAACATTACAGATATATATCCCAACTGTTTCAACCAATCTTTGGGTCAAATATGGACAAACGCAACAGTTGGTTTAAATCTTGCTAGCAACATGCAAATTATCACTAAATCTTGCTAACGAAACGCTAGTTAGTCCTAAATCTTGCTAGCGACATGCTAGTTAGTACTAAATCTTGCTAACGAAATGCTAGTTAGTCCTAAATCTTGCTAGCGACATGCTAATTAGTACTAAATCTTGCTAAGGAAATGCTAGTTAGTCCTAAATCTTGCTAGCGACATGCTAGTTAGTCCTAAATCTTGCTAGCGACATGCTAGTTAGTACTAAATCTTGCTAACGAAATGCTAGTTAGTCCTAAATCTTGCTAGCGACATGCTAATTAGTACTAAATCTTGCTAAGGAAATGCTAGTTAGTCCTAAATCTTGCTAGCGACATGCTAGTTAGAACTAAATCTTGCTAACGAAATGCTAGTTAGTACTAAATCTTGCTAACGAAATGCTAGTTAGTCCTAAATCTTGCTAGCGACATGCGAATTAGCATTAAATCTTGCTAACGAACATGCTAGTTCATGTTATGAATCATGTTATCGACAACCGACAGACAAATCTTTCCACTGCAGGAACCACTCACATTTTCTTCAGGAAATGTATATTCTAGTATTTAATTATTTAATTGTACTATTCTGTTTATTAAATAACACATATATCTGATGCTCAATTAACATCAGTGCTCCATTGTTAATAATGGTTCTTATTATCAACAAAGCTCTTGGACTGCCTTTGGTTTGCGCAGCTGCTTTCCAGACGCTTCTGTCTCGGATCGGGCGATGGGCCGACGTCTCTTCGGCTCGAACCCGCTGTCGAATGGCTTGAGGAGAAATCAAATGTCTCACTTGCCTTCTCTTTCCTCTGTGCTGTCTATCGATCTGCCCCTCCAACCCTGTCTATCTGTCATTCCTCCACCTGTCTCTCTCTCTCCCTCTCTCTTCTTCTCTTCCTCCATGACTTCCTCTGCAGGACGGGCCTGTTTACCCCTGACCTGGCCTTTGAGGCCATAGTGAAAAAGCAGATCCAAAAGCTAAACGGGCCGTGCCTGAAATGTATAGATATGGTTGTGAGCGAACTCTCCTCCACCATTCACAAATGTAGTGAGAAGGTAAAGAGGAACGAAGCTCCGTTCGTCCACGTCTATCTTAAATGTACGGATAGACCGATGGCTGGACTTTATAGATAATAATATAAATATAATGCTTTTAAGGGTCTGAAAGAATCTCATACATTTGTTTAAGGGAATAGTGAGCATTTTGTCATCATTTACTCAGCCTGGTGTTCCTTTCGGGGGGATTTTTTGATGAAAATGAGACGATAACTAAATAAAAAACAGTTTTGAATAACAAAAATCGCAAAAAATGCAAATGTCTGGGAGAAAGAGAAGAGCATTCGCATGTTTAAATGTGAGTATGGAGTACCAGATCGAGCGCTCGTTCGCACTTTAACGGACAAATACACACAAAAACGAGTTTTAACACAGTCAATTACGTCTTAAAAGAATCCTTATTGAGAGAGTTTTGGCCTTAAAGTGACAGTAACCTAATAAACCTGCCGCTGTCAATCATTAATATCAATCACACACTTAGTTTTCTTGACTGAATAACTTTAATAAGGATGAATCTATATTTAATTTCTGCAAATACACGTCTGCTTGAAAGAATGAAGAATTTTGTATGCAATTTGTTAAAGATTGCATATATCAATCATTAAAAAGTAGACCATGTTCTTGTTTCTTTATGAGAAGTGGCTTAAGATAAATAAAGATAAATCTGTGTCTGCACTGCATAATCAAACCTTAATCTCATTCATATTAACAGGATAATAGATGTTTTCCATGAGTTGGATAATTTAGAGAAATGTTATATCTAATGTACAGATTTAGTCGAATAAAACCTTATCATATTTAGTAATTTAGACCAAAACTAAACAAATCAAAATTTGTAAGTTACAAATACTCTTACATTTCAAAAGTTGACGATATGTGTGTATCAGTGACATTTCATTATTATTTATATACTATTATAGTATTTATTAATTTATCAATTTATTTAATTTCAGTTTCAGTATTTTTGTTTTAAGGAAACCCTTAAGGATGTGTTGACTAATAAACTAAAGCACATGTAAAATAATTGATTTCAATTTCAACTTAAGTGTGTTTGTCAAAGTTTGAGTTTGTTTAAAAAAATCACTCAAGGTTCATCTAATTGCATTTAATATGATTTAATCTGTGATTCAGTTGAAATCAGTTACATATAAAATGCATTTAGTAAGTAGAAAACATTACAAGTGTGTTTCTTTAAAGTATATTATTTGTATAAGTACACTTTATAAAAGTACACGAAAGTTGCCTTTTTTCACGATTATGGTGAAACATTAAAATAGTACTAAAATAGTGAAATAAAATCTGAAGCTGTAGTTTCTTTGCCTGTTTTACAAAATAATGTTGTCAGATAAAGATAGTGGCGCTTGCAACATCAAGGTCATGGGTTCGATTCCCAGGGAAAGCAAGAACTGATTAGAATGTCAATGTGTTTCTTGAATGCGATGATAAAAGTGTCTGATAAATGCATGAGTGTAAATGTAAATGAGCCGCTTGCTGTCAGATTTTCTAAAAAATGACATATGCACAAAACTGAAAATACTATAATAGTATAAAAAGCTTCTAAAATAACACTGTTACACATACATCCAAATCCAGCACAGCAGCTTTAGCTTGGATTCACACATCAGTCCAGCAACTCTCGGTCTATCCTTACCTCTCAGATTCATCCTGGTTTATTTTGTCTGTGTCAATTTAATTTACTAAGTATTTGTGTGGTTTTTCACAGAACAGTAGCCGTAGAGACTTTCAGTAACGCATGCTCCCTCGTTTGGCCCTTTTTTGCGTTGGTTTTTCAGTGTGTTTTTCTGTCGGATGAGTGTGTTTTAGTTCTAGCGTGAGAAAAACGCCTCTTCTGTTTGACTTTTATCCCATAACGGATGGAATAACTGATGCTTCGGGCTGGAAGATCTTCTTACACCAGCAGACTAACAGTCATACCAGAACATCTCTCTCTCTCTCTCTCTCTGTCTCTCTCTCATATCTCTTTTATCATTTCATCATCCGTGACCCTCTCGGAAATATTCTGCCTTCTGTGGATTTGGACTGTGTGGAGAGTTTTGTGTCAAAACGTTAAAGGAACTCACCTTCACCTTCCAAATTCATATTTTTTTGTGTTTTAATTGAAAGTGCAATGGGAGATTTTTTGAAGAGTCTTCAAGCTCCAAAATGAACTCAAAAAAGGACTAAAAGTGCACTAGTTTTCTGAAGGTTTGTGTGAGGAACCAGATGTTATTGGCTCGAGATTTCGGCAGCAATTCTGCAAATATAACGTGTCGATCTTAACGAGCAGCAGACGTGTTTGGAAGGAAACGAGGGCGAGTAAACGCTGTGTTTTATTGGCGAGCGTCTCCGTCAGTAATGATTTCATATCATTCGCTTTTATTAAAGCATGTAGGTGTTGGAGTTCTTCTGAAGGTTGAAGGGACGTCAGTGTGAATCCACACCTCTCGTCTCACTCTTCTCCTCTCGTTCTCGCTGTTTTCTCAGAAACCTTCATCTCAGAGCACGTTTGTTATGCCTGTTCGCCCGTAGAAACACTCATTCCCACAGAACCCTGATCACTGCTAGACGTCCATCACTGCATCCCTGTGCAAGACCCAAATACTCTGCTGGTGTATTTTTCTGCGACTGTATGGTTGTGTGTGTGTGTGTGTGTGGGTCAATTATTTGATTCTACACTGGCTTCAAGTTCCAATGCATCAGCAAGTCATACAGATTTTGACAATTCGGTTAACATTTATGTTGCAAATAAATCGAATGGCAGTTTACGTTCTTAATACTCATTCCTGGTCTTATTGTGAATGATTCATCGCATGATTCATGTGCAAAACTCTTGGTATTTGGCCAAATTGCTGGGCACTGCAAAGCCAAGAGGTTTACAACTAACTATTTTAATGCATTGAACTTTAGAGTCATGTGACATGCTGTATGTCTGTGTAAAGGGTCTAAAACGAACACTCGCCAAGCGCCACATGCCAGGAAAAGTGTATGAAACAGTGGGAATCGCAAGCTAATTCTTACAATGCATGAACGTGAAGGACGCTCAGCACAGTTAAAGGGCCGGCGCCGCATCGTCACGAAACTCGAAGCCTTGCTAATTTCAATATTCAAGCGCAAGAAGATACGAAAGGATTTTGATTCTTTACTCGCGTGATGTGTGGGACGTTTAATTTTCTGAAGCACGCGCACAGAAAGCCACGTCTCAGACAGAGCGCAAAACACTGGATCCAGCTCTTATTTTCACGTCCTCTTTCGCTTTGAATGGACAAATTCACACAGAATTATATTAAAAAATACCTGTCTTATTGAGTGTCTTAGTAAACATAGTTGGGTGAGTTATGACATTCGACTCTTCCCGACTGAGTCAATGAATCATTTGTTCATTCAGAAACGAAGCATTCGAGACTCTTCACGAGTGAGTCAATGAATCATTTGTTCATTCAGGAACGAAGCGTTCGACTCTAAACGATTGAGTCAATTAATCATTTGTTCAACGAAGTGTTCGACTCTTAAAAACTTTTATGAATTCAATTAATTAGACATGCTTTTTGATTATTACATTTTTAATGAAACCATTCAAATGAAATCCAGAAAACTTAAAATTGCAAAGGGCTTTAAACATATTAATGTATTGCTGTTAACATGAATGAATTTTAGTTTGAAAAAAGCGTCTGATAAATGCAAATGTTTAACTTATATTCTGGCTGGTCATTTTCTTCAGTCACTGGCGAAAGGTTCGTTTTAGACTCTGCCTGCATACGAACATGATGGACATGCAAACATATAATGCAAGAAGTGTGTTCTTTATGTTGATACTGTGGAAGTCGTGTGTGTGTGTGTGTGTGTGTGATTCCACAGACTTTGCAACAGGTTTTCATTCAGAAATGGCTCTTAATGTGAGAATCAGGCTCATTGTTTACTGCGTTCAGCAAGGAAAGTCACCTGTTGCCAACTCTGTGTTGGTGTTTGTGCTGGTTTGGTGTTTCGGCGTCACAAACGCGTGTGTGTGTGTGTGTGTCACAGCTGGCCCAGTATCCCATGCTGAGAGAGGAGATGGAGCGGATCGTCACTCAGCACATCCGCGACCGCGAGAGCCGCACTAAAGACCAGGTGAGTCTCGTCACGAGACGCTCCCGATCGGATGAGAGGAGCGGATGTGACTGTTTCCTCCTTGCGCTCGGCAGGTGCTGCTGTTGATTGACATCGAGCTGGCATATATGAACACCAACCATGAAGATTTCATCGGATTTGCCAAGTGAGTCGCATTTCCTCCACTTTTAACATTGAATGAACCCCAATTATTTAACCCATATCTTACAAAAGTACATTAAAGTGCCTCTATTATGCCGTTTTAAAGACTCCTACTGCACGTTCATGCTTCAAAAGCCAAAAAACACTTTCATTGCGCATCACATTTTTAAATTACAGTAATGCCTTGAGATATGAGCGTCCCGACATATGAGTATTCTGAGATACGAGCAAACCGTCGCGCACATTTTTGCTTTGAGACACGAGTATGAAACTATTCATATTAAACAATAACAAATAAAGTACATTAATATTAATAATGAATTATAATAACAATAATAATATAAAACACAATAATAATAAAATTATAATTATTTTATGAGTATTATGAATAAACTATTAATATCATTAAACTATTCATATTAAACAATAACAAATAAAGTACATTAATATTAATGATGAATAATAATAGCATTAATAATATAAATCACAATAATAATACAATAATTATAATTTTATGAGTATTATTAATAAACGATTAATATTGTGAAACTATTTTTATTAAACAATAATAAAGTACATTATAATTAATGAAAAATAACAATAATAACATAAAACATAATAATAAAACTATTATATATAATTATTATTATCATACAACTATTCATATTAAACAATAATAAAGTACATTAATATGAATGATGAATAATAACAAAAACACAATAATACAATTATTATTTTTATTATGAGTATTATTAATAAATTATAATTATTATCATAAAACTATTAATATTAAACAATAATACATAAAGTACATTATTATTAATAAAAATAATATCAACAATAATAATAAAAGAATTACTATTTTTAGGAGTATTATTAATAAACTATTATTATCATGAAACTATTCATATTAAACAATAATAAATAAAGTACATTAATGTTAATGATATCACCTATACTATTACCTTTTCTTATATATTTATATATATAAATATATATATAAAATAGTCTCCCCTGATGTAAATGTGATTTAATAGAGCTGTGTTGTGTTCAGTGCTCAGCAGAGATGCAGTCAGATGAGCAAGAAGAAAGCGGCTGGTAATCAGGTGAAGCGCTTCAAACACAGTTCATGTTCATCACTGTGTGTCACATGTTCAGCATCATTGGGTGTGTGTCCAGTGTGTGCCTCTCTCTGTTCTTCATCTGTGTTTCTTACTCTTTATCTTCACGCCCTTATCAACTGATCCAGGGCCAGGTTTGTTCCCTCATGCTTCTCTCAGTGCAAATACAAGCTTTCATAGAGAGAACTGGTCTTAGATCAGTGTTAGACGCAGAGCTGCTGTATGACGGGCTTCACACGCTTACACTGATGCAGCTGCAGTCCTGCTGCACTCTAATCAGTTGTTAAGGGCAGCAAGTGACGGCATGCGTGAGTGTGTGTGTATGCGTCAATGTGTGTTTGTGTATATGTGTGACTGTGAGAGTGTGTGTATGTGTGTGTACGTACGAGTGTGTGTGTGTATGCGTGAGGGTTTGTGTATGCATGACTGTGTTTATGTGTGTTTGAGTGTATACATGTGTGTGTATGCGTGATTATGTTTGTGTGAGTGTATATGTGTGTGTATGTAAGTGCATGTGTGTATTTGCGTCAGTGTGTCTGTGTTTGTGTGTTGCTCCTGTTCTGTTCATAGACGCATTAAATCATGCATGTCATTTACTTCAGTCTCTACAAAGAGACTTGCATAATCATAATGATTGTATTGATCTGATGATGTAATTGTGTTGTGGATGTTTGATAGGATTCTTGATAAAGGTGTGTGTGGGAGATCAGCGCAGGTGCACCACAACAGCATAACAAGCATATTTAATAACCATCTGCAATCTGGTGGATGGATGGATGAAGTGCATCATGCATATTTAAATTAGATGCAAATGAGGCTTAGTGTACAGTAAATGCCATCGTATTAAAATAAGACAACGTTATTTGCTTGCCAATTGAAAGTGTTGCAGAAAGAAGGTGATAAAGACTGAAAACAGAATAATGTGGCAGAGCGAATAGACTTTACCTTTTTCTACTATAAACTACTAACTATAAAAAATGAATTTTATTAATATATATGTACATCGTAGACTTTCTTCTTTCAGTAAAATCATATTCCAGCTTTATATAAATGGAGACGAAGATTTGAAAGCCCTAAAAAGCACCTTCATCCATCATAAAAGAAATCTAGGGATTAATAAAGGCCTTCTGAAGCGTTGTTGTAAGAACAGAACAGATAGTTGTGTTTAGAAGTAGGAATTGATTTTTTTGGAGTCTAACATTGAAACAATGCAGATAACCCTGCTATTGTTCATATTTACTCCAGTCTCTTATGAATCCAGTATTCATTAGTATTGGCACATGCATGTGTTTCTGCCTTGATCTCCAGTGTTTGTGTCTCTGTTGCTTCTCTTTTACAGCATCACTTGTTCTGTTTCTAATAACGATATATGCTCTTTTCTTCTTGTTTTACTCTGGTGCATCAGGATGAAATCATGGTAAGTGCAGTTATTATCTCTCACAGTTATTAGACTGAAACGTGAGACGTGTGCAGTGATGCGTGTCTGCTCTACACACGCGTGTGCAGTGATGCGTGTCTGCTCTACACGCGTGTGCAGTGAAGCGTGTCTGCTCTACACGCGTGTGCAGTGAAGCGTGTCTGCTCTACACGCGTGTGCAGTGATGCGTGTCTGCTCTACACGCGTGTGCAGTGAAGCGTGTCTGCTCTACACGCGTGTGCAGTGATGCGTGTCTGCTCTACACGCGTGTGCAGTGAAGCGTGTCTGCTCTACACGCGTGTGCAGTGAAGCGTGTCTGCTCTACACGCGTGTGCAGTGATGCGTGTCTGCTCTACACGCGTGTGCAGTGAAGCGTGTCTGCTCTACACGCGTGTGCAGTGATGCGTGTCTGCTCTACACGCGTGTGCAGTGATGCGTGTCTGCTCTGCACGCGTCTGCAGTGATGCGTGTCTGCACGCGTGTGCAGTGAAGCGTGTCTGCACGCGTGTGCAGTGATACGTGTCTGCTCTGCACGCGTCTGCAGTGATGCGTGTCTGCTCTGCACGCGTGTGCAGTGAAGCGTGTCTGCTCTGCACGCGTGTGCAGTGAAGCGTGTCTGCTCTACACACGTGTGCAGTGAAGCGTGTCTGCTCTACACGCGTGTGCAGTGAAGCGTGTCTGCTCTACACGCGTGTGCAGTGAAGCGTGTCTGCTCTACACACGCGTGTGCAGTGAAGCGTGTCTGCTCTACACACGCGTGTGCAGTGATGCGTGTCTGCTCTGCACGCGTGTGCAGTGATGCGTGTCTGCTCTGCACGCGTCTGCAGTGATGCGTGTCTGCTCTGCACGCGTGTGCAGTGAAGCGTGTCTGCTCTACACACGCGTGTGCAGTGAAGCGTGTCTGCTCTGCACGCGTGTGCAGTGAAGCGTGTCTGCTCTGCACGCGTCTGCAGTGATGCGTGTCTGCTCTGCACGCGTGTGCAGTGAAGCGTGTCTGCTCTGCACGCGTGTGCAGTGAAGCGTGTCTGCTCTGCACGCGTCTGCAGTGATGCGTGTCTGCTCTGCACGCGTGTGCAGTGAAGCGTGTCTGCTCTGCACGCGTGTGCAGTGAAGCGTGTCTGCTCTGCACGCGTGTGCAGTGAAGCGTGTCTGCTCTGCACGCGTGTGCAGTGAAGCGTGTCTGCTCTGCACGCGTCTGCAGTGAAGCGTGTCTGCTCTGCACGCGTGTGCAGTGAAGCGTGTCTGCTCTGCACGCGTGTGCAGTGAAGCGTGTCTGCTCTGCACGCGTCTGCAGTGATGCGTGTCTGCTCTGCACGCGTGTGCAGTGAAGCGTGTCTGCTCTGCACGCGTGTGCAGTGAAGCGTGTCTGCTCTGCACGCGTGTGCAGTGAAGCGTGTCTGCTCTACACGCGTGTGCAGTGATGCGTGTCTGCTCTACACGCGTGTGCAGTGATGCGTGTCTGCTCTGCACGCGTCTGCAGTGATGCGTGTCTGCTCTGCACGCGTGTGCAGTGATGCGTGTCGCGCTTTTAAACTCATTTCCCTCGTCAGTCGAGCAAAACGCAGAGACTGTTTTGTGTGCACAGGGTTTCTTTTTTATCTTCGTGCCAAAAGCATTTTTTATTTGAGTCAAAACTATTTCACGGGGCTTTTCTACTCGAGAAAACATCTGTTCTTTTTGTAAAGAGAAAAGAAAGAGAGCTATTTTTAGGATTATTCTCTTTCTTTTTTACATTATATATAGTTCTTGACCATTAAACATATGTAAAATGTTAAAATTTCATGCTTAAAAATCTGACATATAATATGAAATATAATGTATATATAGTATGAAATAGAGATTATAAAATATTAAATAAATAAATATATATTTAATAATGTGTATATTTCATATTTATAAAGTATTTATATTATTTGTGTCCGTTTGTGTGTTTATAAGTGTAATAAACGATACATGTCTGTATGTTTCAGGTGATCAGGAAGGGTTGGCTGACCATCAATAACATCGGGATCATGAAGGGCGGCGCTAAGGAATACTGGTTCGTCCTGACGGCAGAATCCCTGTCCTGGTACAAGGATGACGAGGTAAGACGGTTCGCTTTCAGACATCCAAAAAGAAAAGACATTTATTGTCATATTCTAGCTGTATGAATTAACCTCATCTCATGACGACATCACAACTGATTTACTTCAAAGTTAAAGCAACATGCTCTTGATTTACGTTGGAGATCTGCCTCGAAACGTCCCGCGAAACACCGGCGCCATCGCGACTGCCGCTCACCAATCATTATTCCCCTCAGCTTCAACGCCACTCTTTTAATGTGGAATTATTTATATCAGTTTTCCGCAATAGTAAAGAAATGATCTCAATTCGGGTTATTTTTAGGCCGTTTCTGCTGACTTGACTCTCTTTTTCTCCTGGCGTGGAATATTTTCCAGCACTGGAAGGTTTTCCTGCTAAATGAAGCTTGCTGGCTCTTTCTCTGATCATCTTCCACACATGCTCAGTCTTTCAGACAGGAAATGCTGTTCTGCTTCTCACACTTTAAGTTCCTTTGTCAATGGCGTGTCGATCGTCATGGTTGGTAGAGTAAAAATTTATGCAAAAAGCACTATTGGTAATATTGAATTTAGGAGGAATAAATGACTTTTTACTATATATTCACATAGAAAACAACTGTTTTACATTGATATAATATTACACTGTTTTACTGTATTTATCATCTAATAAATTCAGCTTTAATCACAGGAATAAATGACACTTTACTATATATTCACGTAGAAAACAGCTGTTTTACACTGATATAATATTACACTGTTTTACTGTATTTATCATCTAATAAATTCAGCTTTAATCACAGGAATAAATGACACTTTACTATATATTCACATAGAAAACAGCTGTTTTACACTGATATAATATTACACTGTTTTACTGTATTTATCATCTAATAAATTCAGCTTTAATCACAGGAATAAATGACACTTTACTATATATTCACATAGAAAACAACTGTTTTACATTGATATAATATTACACTGTTTTACTGTATTTATCATCTAATAAATTCAGCTTTAATTACAGGAATAAAAGACACTTTACTATATATTCACATAGAAAACAGCTGTTTTACACTGATATAATATTACACTGTTTTACTGTATTTATCATCTAATAAATTCAGCTTTAATCACAGGAATAAATGACACTACTATATATTCACATAGAAAACAGCTGTTTTACACTGATATAATATTACACTGTTTTACTGTATTTATCATTAATAAATTCAGCTTTAATCACAGGAATAAATTACACTTTACTATATATTCACATAGAAAACAGCTGTTTTACAATGATTTAATATTACACTGTTTCACTGTATCATCTAATAAATTCAGCTTTAATCACAGGAATAAATGACACTTTACTATATATTCACATAGAAAACAGCTGTTCCCTTTCAAGGGAACTCGCGCTGCGTCGAACGCTTGGGGAATCCTTGGATGATGTCCGCGCGAAGCACAATATGTAAACTTCCGGCGCGCGCGCGTGCGTGAGTGACAGGCGCAGATCGGTGACGTCACGAACCAGTTGATAAAAGAGCGCCGGAACCCGGAAGCGGCAGCTTTGTTTGTCTTCGCAAGCACAGTGTGAGAGTGTGTTGAGTGTGCTGGTTATTTTGAGAGAAAAACCCAGATCTAGCAGGTTCAGGCAAAGCAGCAGGTTGCGTTCAATGTACTCCTGCCTCGCCGCCCTCAGCCTGGGGCTGTGAGCCAGCCACAGCCCCAGGCCTCCTCATATGTGCAGCGGGCCGCTCAAAGGCAGAGCGTCTCAACCCGCCAACCTCCCCAGAAAACCGGGGGGTCGGGCAGGCGCTCCCAGCCTCAGCCTTCGGGCAGGAGGACGGATCTGAGGACCGTCATCCTCGCCAAGAAGGCTACCTCGAAGAGGTCCTGACGCCAGACGCGCCGGGCCTCTTGGAGGCGACCCTCCTCAGTTGCCGCCCGTTACACCGGTTGCACTGAGGAGGTCGCCCCCTCCAAGGAGGGTCCTAGAGCATTCACTCCAGGTGTTCCCCAGAAAACCGGGCCCTGGCGGGTGTGCTACACAGACACCAGAGGCCAGCCTCGAGAGGCTGGTTCCCCTAGTAGAATTTCTGCCGGCATGGACATGTCTTCCAGAGGTTTCTCAGTGGGTCCTGCGAATTATAAAGAAAGGGTATTCGATCCAGTTTGGGTCTCGCCCGCCCAGGTTCAATGGGGTTCTACCCACGGTGGTGGACCCCGAGCAGGCTCTGGTAATGGAGCAGGAGGTAGATTCTCTACTGAGGAAAGGGGCCATAGAACATGTACCCCTCTCAAACAGGGAGTCAGGCTTTTACAGCCGCTACTTCCTCGTTCCAAAGAAGGATGGAGGACTGCGGCCCATCCTGGATTTGCGCCTTCTGAATCGCTCGGTCATGAAGCTAAAATTCAAGATGCTGACTTTGAAACAAATAGTGGCACAGATCAGGTCCGAGGACTGGTTCGTCACTATCGATCTGAAGGACGCATATTTTCATATTTCCATCCTTCCACAGCACAGGAAGTACCTCAGGTTCGCCTTTGGGGGGAAGGCGTACCAATATCAAGTACTTCCATTCGGCCTGGCTTTATCACCCCGCACTTTCACGAAATGCATGGACGCAGCGCTAACCCCGTTGCGCCTCCAAGGCATAAGAGTTTTGAATTACATCGACGACTGGCTGATTCTTGCCCAGTCGCCGCAGTTAGCGGTTCAGCATCGAGATGTTGTTCTCGCACACATGAGAGTGCTGGGGTTGAGGTTGAACGCAAAGAAGAGTGTGCTTTCTCCTCTTCAGAGAACCACCTTCCTAGGCGTGATATGGGACTCGGTTTCGATGAGGGCGCGGCTATCCCCCGCCCGCATCGATTCGATTCTGTCAACCGTGAAGAAAGTCAAAATAGGCCAGTCCATCACTGTAAAACACTTTCAGCGAGTGCTGGGCCTCATGGCAGCAGCTTCCAGCGTCATCCCGTTCGGGCTGCTACACATGAGGCCATTACAGTGGTGGCTCAGAACCAGAGGGTTTTCCCCGAGGGGCAACCCTTTCCGCACTATCAAGGTCACGCGGCGATGCCTACGTGCCTTGGATATGTGGAAGAAACCCTGGTTTCTGTCTCAAGGACCTGCGTTGGGAGCTCCTTGTCGACGCGTCATGCTATCGACGGATGCTTCCCTCACAGGTTGGGGAGCGGTCCTGAGGGATCGCTCTGCCCAGGGTCTGTGGCACAAACACCAGTTGTCCTGGCACATAAACCTGCTGGAGATGATGGCTGTTTGGAGGGCGCTTCAGACCTCAGGGGCCATTATGTGGTTGTTCAGACCGACAGCACCACTGTGCTCTCCTATATAAATCGTCAGGGGGGTCTACGTTCGCGACCACTATACAAACTGGCGCGGCAGATCCTCCTCTGGTCCCAAGGGAGACTGCTCCATCTACGGGCAGTTCACATCCCTGGGACCCAGAATGTGGGAGCAGACGTCCTGTCGAGACAGGGGCCGAGGCCCGGGGAATGGAGGCTCCACCCAGAGGTGGTGGAGCAGATTTGGTTCAGATTCGGCCGGGCACAAGTAGATCTGTTCGCGTCCGAAGAATCAACGCATTGCCCTCTGTGGTATTCACTCCTGCATCCAGCCCCACTCGGGCTGGATGCCATGGTCCAGACATGGCCGAGGCTATGTCTGTACGCATTTCCCCCGATTGCTCTGCTCCCGGGAGTTCTGGAGAGAGTTCGCCGGGACAAGGTCCGTCTCACACTGGTTGCTCCGCATTGGCCGGGCAGAGTGTGGTTTGCGGATCTTGTTTCCCTGCTGGACGGGGTCCCCTGGGAGATCCCAGTTCGAGTGGACCTCCTGTCTCAGGCAGCGGGCTCGATTCTTCACCCCTGCCCAGAACTTTGGAAACTGTGGGCTTGGCCTCTGAGGGGGCCCAGCTCATAGATTCTGGTCTCTCGACCGAGGTTGTGGAGACCATCCTCCACTCCAGAGCTCCCTCCACGAGGAAGCTGTACGCCCTGAAGTGGAGACTTTTCACTTCTTGGTGTAGCGAGAAGCAGGTGAACCCAGTTACCTGTCACATTGGCAAAGTGCTAGAGTTCCTGCAAGATAGATTCGCTGCAGGGTTGTCCCCGTCCACCCTGAAGGTTTACGTGGCTGCCATTGCGGCTTACCACGTACCTCTGGGTGGCGTGTCCATTGGCCGGGACCCCCTCGTCACACGCTTCCTCCGTGGTACCATTAGGCTGAGGCCTGCAGTCCAGACCAAGGTTCCTGCCTGGGACTTATCCCTGGTACTCCAGGGGTTGTCCCAGGCACCCTTTGAACCGTTGGATGAGGTTCCACTAAAGTTCCTCACTTTAAAAACCTTATTCTTGTTAGCTATAACATCGCTAAAGAGAATTGGGGATCTACAGGCGCTTTCTGTAGCTCCCTCTTGCCTTGAGTTTGCGCCTGGGATGGTGAAAGCCTTCCTCCATCCCAGGCCAGGCTATGTGCCCAAAGTGCCCACTCATGTGGCCAGGTCTATAGTACTGCAGGCCTTCTGCCCTCCCCCCTTCGGTGACCAGGACCAGGAATTTAAAAACAAGGTCTGTCCAGTGCGAGCACTGGACACTTATGTCTATAGGTCTGCCCCTTGGCGTAAGTCTGACCAGTTGTTTGTTTGCTTTGGGACCCCCAAGGGGGCCCCTGCATCCAAATCTACTTTAAGCAGGTGGATAGTTGAGGCTATCACCCTGGCTTACGAGTCGGCCGGATCCTCCTCGCCTCTGAGGGTCCGGGCCCACTCTACTAGGAGCGTGGCTGCCTCTAAGGCCCTTATATCTGGTGTGTCGTTATCTGATGTTTGTGATGCGGCAGGGTGGTCTTCCCCGCATACTTTTCTGAGGTTTTACCAGCTTGACCTCAACTCCGCTCCGGGAACACGGGTCCTCTCGTAGTGAGCTACGAGACACTCGTCGGCCTTCGTCACTGAGGTGGCGTTGGTATATCGTTCCCCAAGCGTTCGACGCAGCGCGAGTTCCCTTGAAAGGGAACGTCTCAGGTTACGTATGTAACCATAGTTCCCTGAAGAGGGAACGAGACGCTGCGTCTTTGGCCTCAGCTCCTCGCGCCTTCCGGGCTTGCTTCAGACAAACTCTAAGCTGCCGCTTCCGGGTTCCGGCGCTCTTTTATCAACTGGTTCGTGACGTCACCGATCTGCGCCTGTCACTCACGCACGCGCGCGCGCGCGCGCCGGAAGTTTACATATTGTGCTTCGCGCGGACATCATCCAAGGATTCCCCAAGCGTTCGACGCAGCGTCTCGTTCCCTCTTCAGGGAACTATGGTTACATACGTAACCTGAGACGTTTTACACTGATATAATATTACACTGTTTTACTGTATTTATCGTCTAATAAATTCAGCTTTAATCACAGGAATGACACTTTACTATATATTCACATAGAAAACAGCTGTTTTACACTGATATATTATTACACTGTTTTACTGTATTTATCATCTAATAAATTCAGCTTTAATCACAGGAATGACACTTTACTATATATTCACATAGAAAACAGCTGTTTTACACTGATATAATATTACACTGTTTTACTGTATTTGTCATCTAATAAATTCAGCTTTAATTACAGGAATAAATGACACTTTACTATATATTCACATAGAAAACAGCTGTTTTACACTGATATAATATTACACTGTTTTACTGTATTTGTCATCTAATAAATTCAGCTTTAATCACATGAATAAATGACACTTTACTATATATTCACATAGAAAACAGCTGTTTTACACTGATATAATATTACACTGTTTTACTGTATTTATCATCTAATAAATTCAGCTTTAATCACAGGAATGACACTTTACTATATATTCACATAGAAAACAGCTGTTTTACACTGATATATTATTACACTGTTTTACTGTATTTATCATCTAATAAATTCAGCTTTAATCACAGGAATGACACTTTACTATATATTCACATAGAAAACAGCTGTTTTACACTGATATAATATTACACTGTTTTACTGTATTTGTCATCTAATAAATTCAGCTTTAATTACAGGAATAAATGACACTTTACTATATATTCACATAGAAAACAGCTGTTTTACACTGATATAATATTACACTGTTTTACTGTATTTGTCATCTAATAAATTCAGCTTTAATCACATGAATAAATGACACTTTACTATATATTCACATAGAAAACAGCTGTTTTACACTGATATAATATTACACTGTTTTACTGTATTTATCATCTAATAAATTCAGCTTTAATCACAGGAATGACACTTTACTATATATTCACATAGAAAACAGCTGTTTTACACTGATATAATATTACACTGTTTTACTGTATTTATCATCTAATAAATTCAGCTTTAATCACAGGAATGACACTTTACTATATATTCACATAGAAAACAGCTGTTTTACACTGATATAATATTACACTGTTTTACTGTATTTATCATCTAATAAATTCAGCTTTAATCACAGGAATGACACTTTACTATATATTCACATAGAAAACAGCTGTTTTACACTGATATAATATTACACTGTTTTACTGTATTTATCATCTAATAAATTCAGCTTTAATCACAGGAATAAATGACACTTTACTATATATTCACATAGAAAACAGCTGTTTTACACTGATATAACATTACACTGTTTTACTGTATTTATCGTCTAATAAATTCAGCTTTAATCACAGGAATAAATGACACTTTACTATATATTCACAAAGAAAACAGCTGTTTTACACTGATATAATATTACACTGTTTTACTGTATTTATCATCTAATAAATTCAGCTTTAATCACAGGAATAAATGACACTTTACTATATATTCACATAGAAAACAGCTGTTTTACACTGATATAACATTACACTGTTTTACTGTATTTATCGTCTAATAAATTCAGCTTTAATCACAGGAATAAATGACACTTTACTATATATTCACATAGAAAACAGCTGTTTTACACTGATATAATATTACACTGTTTTACTGTATTTATCATCTAATAAATTCAGCTTTAATCACAGGAATGACACTTTACTATATATTCACATAGAAAACAGCTGTTTTACACTGATATAATATTACACTGTTTTACTGTATTTATCATCTAATAAATTCAGCTTTAATCACAGGAATAAATGACACTTTACTATATATTCACATAGAAAACAGCTGTTTTACACTGATATAACATTACACTGTTTTACTGTATTTATCGTCTAATAAATTCAGCTTTAATCACAGGAATAAATGACACTTTACTATATATTCACAAAGAAAACAGCTGTTTTACACTGATATAATATTACACTGTTTTACTGTATTTATCATCTAATAAATTCAGCTTTAATCACAGGAATAAATGACACTTTACTATATATTCACATAGAAAACAGCTGTTTTACACTGATATAACATTACACTGTTTTACTGTATTTATCGTCTAATAAATTCAGCTTTAATCACAGGAATAAATGACACTTTACTATATATTCACAAAGAAAACAGCTGTTTTACACTGATATAATATTACACTGTTTTACTGTATTTATCATCTAATAAATTCAGCTTTAATCACAGGAATAAATGACACTTTACTATATATTCACAAAGAAAACAGCTGTTTTACACTGATATAATATTACACTGTTTTACTGTATTTATCGTCTAATAAATTCAGCTTTAATCACAGGAATGACACTTTACTATATATTCACATAGAAAACAGCTGTTTTACACTGATATATTATTACACTGTTTTACTGTATTTATCGTCTAATAAATTCAGCTTTAATCACAGGAATGACACTTTACTATATATTCACATAGAAAACAGCTGTTTTACACTGATATATTATTACACTGTTTTACTGTATTTATCATCTAATAAATTCAGCTTTAATCACAGGAATGACACTTTACTATATATTCACATAGAAAACAGCTGTTTTACACTGATATAATATTACACTGTTTTACTGTATTTATCATCTAATAAATTCAGCTTTAATCACAGGAATAAATGACACTACTATATATTCACATAGAAAACAGCTGTTTTACACTGATATAATATTACACTGTTTTACTGTATTTATCATCTAATAAATTCAGCTTTATTCACAGGAATAAATGACACTTTACTATATATTCACATAGAAAACAGCTGTTTTACACTGATATATTATTACACTGTTTTACTGTATTTATCATCTAATAAATTCAGCTTTAATCACAGGAATAAATGACACTTTACTATATATTCACATAGAAAACAGCTGTTTTACACTGATATATTATTACACTGTTTTACTGTATTTATCATCTAATAAATTCAGCTTTAATCACAGGAATGACACTTTACTATATATTCACATAGAAAACAGCTGTTTTACACTGATATAATATTACACTGTTTTACTGTATTTATCGTCTAATAAATTCAGCTTTAATCACAGGAATAAATGACACTTTACTATATATTCACATAGAAAACAGCTGTTTTACACTGATATAATATTACACTGTTTTACTGTATTTATCATCTAATAAATTCAGCTTTAATCACAGGAATGACACTTTACTATATATTCACATAGAAAACAGCTGTTTTACACTGATATAATATTACACTGTTTTACTGTATTTATCATCTAATAAATTCAGCTTTAATCACAGGAATAAATGACACTTTACTATATATTCACATAGAAAACAGCTGTTTTACACTGATATAATATTACACTGTTTTACTGTATTTATCATCTAATAAATTCAGCTTTAATCACAGGAATAAATGACACTTTACTATATATTCACATAGAAAACAGCTGTTTTACACTGATATAATATTACACTGTTTTACTGTATTTATCGTCTAATAAATTCAGCTTTAATCACAGGAATAAATGACACTTTACTATATATTCACATAGAAAACAGCTGTTTTACACTGATATAATATTACACTGTTTAACTGTATTTATCATCTAATAAATTCAGCTTTAATCACAGGAATAAATGACACTTTACTATATATTCACATAGAAAACAGCTGTTTTACACTGATATAATATTACACTGTTTTACTGTATTTATCATCTAATAAATTCAGCTTTAATCACAGGAATAAATGACACTTTACTATATATTCACATAGAAAACAGCTGTTTTACACTGATATAATATTACACTGTTTTACTGTATTTATCATCTAATAAATTCAGCTTTAATCACAGGAATAAATGACACTTTACTATATATTCACATAGAAAACAGCTGTTTTACACTGATATAATATTACACTGTTTTACTGTATCTTTGATCAATGTCTTGCCGAGCAGAAGAGACTTATTAAACATTTTAATGGTAGTAAAATAATACATTTATAGTGCATTCTGTTGACTTTAAAATGCTTTTTAGGTAGGTGTCTCAGTAGAGAACGTGTAAAGCTAGCACACACATGTGCATACCAGAGCCTGACCTGTCACACACACTCTCACTCACTCACACACACACTTGCCACACTCGGCTGCTCCTCATAAAACCACTGACTTTCAAAGAAATAGAGTGTGTGTGTGTATGTGAGAGAGTGTGTGTGTGTGTGGTTTTAGGTCAGTCTAACTAGCAGCATGTGGGGCAGAGACAGCAAAGGAGGGGGGGATTCAGTCCACTTTCATCTGTCTGCAAACAAAGTCTCCCTCACACACACTCTCTCATGTATTTATTTTATGGTGGGCTGGCGATGTCGAACTCCCAGCACTCAGAGCCCAAAACTAACACAGTCTGGCTCAGAAGTAAAACACTCACTAATGAGCTCAGAAGAAGCAGAAAACGCTTCCACGAGTGTGTGAACACGACTAAACCTCAAACACACGCATGCGTTCGGCTCATCTGCTGGCTGAGGTCGAGACCCTCATCACTCTCTGCTGAAACGATCAACAGGCATGTCAGTGACATCATTTCCTGCTTCGTCAGATGAATGTGTTCAGCCGGGTTTTGTGTATTTCTGGTTTTGGGGGAACAGGCCGCGCTGGTGATGCTGGATCTGCTTCCTATTATCACACACACACACAGTTTGAGAAAGACATGAATGAAGAAACCCCCCCCGACGCCCTCTATGGCCTGTCAATCAAACGACACTGAACCTCACGCTAAACGAAGACACGGCAGAGATATTTAAAGCTGATTAGCAGCAGGTTTTCTCAGATTTAAATTCAAATTAAAGCCAAGTGAAGGTAAAATCAAGATGGAGGCCATGTTTTATTGTACGCATGCGTCAGACATGTTTGGCAATTGTATTATGTATTGTGTTGTTTTGAGCAGCATGTTTGTGTGTGTGTGTGTGTGTGTCTGGTCATAGGATCCATAGGAGTGAGACTGACATAAACCACTGGACCTGAAACTGTTAGCAATCATTTAATACATTTCTCCTTATATTGAACCTATAAAGGGTTTTAAACATTTAATCAAGTACCGTATAGTGTGTGTGTGAGAAACAGAGAGAGAGAGAGAGTGTGTGTGAGAGAGAGGGAGAGACACAAGTGTGTGTGTATGTGAGAAACAGAGAGAGAGAGAGAGTGTGTGTGTTTGAGAGAGAGTGTGTGTGTGAGAGAGCGAGAGTTTGTGTGTGTGTGTGTGTGTGAGAAACAGAGAGAGAGTGTGTGAGAGAGAGAGGGAGAGACACAAGTGTGTGTGTGTGTGAGAAACAGAGAGAGTTTGAGTTTATAAAATCTTTAATCAATGGACCACTGTTTACACACCACTTACGCATAAAATCAACCATGTTTCCAGTACTGTTAAAAAACACACACTCAACTCTGATTCTGGATTCAACCAACGCCGTAAACATTCTGATCACATCAACCATTCGTCCTTCAAGAGCCAGTCTACAGGTCTTCCAAATGGCTAGTTTTGCTTGCCCAAGTATAAAATTAGCCACAGTGCATCTTTCTTTGTTTGCTTTGGAATATTTACATCCAAAGATAAAAATAACTTGGTTAAAATCAAAACCCAGTCCTGTCACAGTTCTCTCCAGCAGCGCGAAAAGTGGGACCAACCTCGGACATTCAATAAAAACATGAAAAACAGTTTCGTTACTGTTACAGAAAAGACACACTGGTAAAACATTTAGGTTGAATCTGGAAACAAACACGTTAGTGGCGAGCACACAGTGCAGTATTCTCCACTGGAGATCCCCTGAGCGCTTGGGAAGAGGGCTTTTATAAAACAGCCTCCAGGAAGGGAGAATATGGTCTGCAACTGCGAGCTTTTCTCTCCATTTCGTATCATGTCTTACATGAAGATCGTTAAAATAAGCAGTTTTTACACAGACTTGATATAGCTCTTTCTTCCCCGCTGTTTGAAAAATTAGCTCTTCTAATCTCTCCAATTGTAATAATTTTCCAACTTGGTTGGTTTCAGAGGAAACTTTAGGTGACACACTTAATTCAGGGAAGGAGACCTGTAAAGGCCCTCCCTCCAAAGAATGGTTTAAAAACTGTAAAAGAGGAAGAGGAAAGGCAGACTTCAGTCCTAAAAGCAAATGCTCCACCACTCTCACAGACCTTACTTCGACCTGTCTAGCAATCTCTTCTGCTGATCTCCACTCTTTTGAGTCCAAGTCAATCAAGTGTCTGACTTTAGTAAAACCTTTCCTCATGCATTGCAGAGCAATGTTGTTAAACACACAAACATTCCCTAAAAAAGGATTAAAAAACAATGGTTCATCTATCCCATAATGATCATTTTCTGACCTGGACACTTTAAACACATTCCAAGATTTTAAAACTGATGCATAAAAATTAAGACCAGACGTAACCCTTCCATTAAAAGGTGCCATTAAGAACAGTTGCTTGTCAAGCTCAATGCCACACAGCGATCGCAATAACGTGAGTCCAAATGACACCCAGGGGACAAACTCTGTAGAAAAAAGCAGTTTTTGGGCAGATTTTAGTCTCAGAGCTCTGACTTTGGCTGTTAGTTCAATTAGTCCTTGTCCTCCTTCATTAACTGGCAAGTATAAAATTCCAGGAGGAAGCCAGTGGAAACCATCCCAGAAAAAGTCAACAAAAACCTTTTGTAGTTTTTGTAGCAAGTCTCCCGGAGGATCAATAACAGTCAGACGATGCCACAGCATAGATGCTGCTAGATTGTTCACCACAAGGACTCTCCCTCTATAGGACACTCGGGGAAGGATCCATCTCCATTTCTGTAGGCGTCCAGCCACCTTTTCATAGAGGCCTTCCCAGTTCTTCAGCATGTATTGTTCTGTTCCCAGAAAGACCCCCAACACTTTAAACCCCTCTGAACTCCAGGGGCAGCGCTGAGGAAGCCTGGGAACGCTTTCTTCCTCCCACTGGCCTAGAAGCAATGATGAGCTTTTTCCCCAGTTAATTCGAGCTGAGGAAGCTTTTTGATAAGCCTCAAGAGCCGCTTCCAAGCTGAAAACATCTTCGTTGGATCGGATCACAACAGTGACATCGTCAGCGTAAGCGCTGAGTTTTACAGTCACCGTCTCTGAAGAAGAAACATCCACCGTTGAAATCCCACGCAGTTGACGCCTTAAAACAGTCAGTAATGGTTCGATGGCAATGGCGTATAAAATGCCTGACATACTGCATCCTTGCCGTATGCCTCTGCTCACTAAAAAAGGTCTTGACAATGAACCATTGATTTTTAAAATACTGTATATATCAGCATATAATAATTTAACGTAGGAAATAAATAAAGGACCAAATCCAAAAGCTTCAAAACATTTAAAAAGAAAGTCATGATCTACACGATCAAAAGCCTTTTCCTGGTCCAAAGATAAAAACCCTACATTAAGATTTTTGCCTCTGGCAAATGAAATCAAATCACGAACCAGAAACAAATTGTCAAATATTGTACGGTTCGGAATACAATATGACTGGTCTGCGTGAATTATTGTTGATATATACAGTTTTAGTCTATTAGTTAAGGCTTTGGAGAAGATCTTGTAATCCACTCCAAGCAGAGACACTGGTCGCCAGTTCCTTATGTCAGCAAGATCCCCCTTCTTGGGCAGCAAGGTGATCACTGCTCTCCGCAGACTCAATGGTAGGCGTCCACTATCAAAGCACTCTAAAAACACTGAGAACAAGTCTTCACCAATGACTGGCCAAAACTGTTTATAAAACTCTGCAGTTAAACCATCCAAACCCGGGACTTTTCCTGAAGACATGTCTTTGATAGCAGCAGTCAGTTCCTCCATCAGCAAAGGCTGATCGAGTCTGGAGTGCTCTCTCTCCGTCAGATGAGGCAGATCCTGAAGAAGTGTTTCTGCTGTTTCTCCATCACATGCTTCTGCTGTGTAAAGACTTTCATAAAAACTCAGTGCATGTGTGATTATCTCATGTTCATCCGTTGTTTCACCTCCTCCTGGAAGTTTCAGACGTCTTAAAATTTTCCTATTGTCAACTTTCTTTTCAAGGTTGAAAAAGAATGATGTTGGAGCATCCATGCAATTAAAAGACGTGAACCTCGAACGAACCAGAGTCTCTTTAGCTCTCTCTTCCAGGAGATTATGGAGAAGAATTTTCCTTGTCTCCAAAACTTCACCAGTACTTCCATCAGACTCTTCAATGTCAAACTGCAAAATGTCTTGCTCAAGTTGTTTCATTTTATTCTCAAGATTGTTCTTGTTGTGTGCAGAATACTCCTGACAGAAGAGTTTGACCTGGACTTTACCAATGTCCCACCACTGACTCAGGGACTTGTACTGGGGTTTTCTCTCTCTCCATGCCTCCCAAAAGAGTGTGAAAGAGTGTAAAAAGTGATGATCTTGTAACAGCTTATTATTAAAACGCCAATATGGGCATGTGAATGTGCTCTGTGCAGAAGTGACATTGACAGATATATAATGATGGTCTGATAAAGAAGTGGGGGTAATGCGACTATTTGAAAACTTTTCACTGGCAGTTCTTTGCACATAAATTCTATCAAGCCTTGCTGCAGAGATCATGTTAAAGTTTACTTTCATCCATGTATACTGCTTTACATCAGGAAAAGCTTCTCTCCACACGTCTACAAGATCATGGTATATGATTAATTTTCTAAGAACATCTGCTGATGAACTATGAGGTTCCCCATGATTTCGGTCTAGTGTGTGATCTAAGGTGCAGTTAAAATCCCCAGCCAGTACAACAGTCCTGCCCTGTGGAACACTGCTTAACGCTGTGTTGAGTTTATCAAAGAACAAGCCACGTTCTGTCCCGATATTAGGGGCATATATATTAAAAAATGAAAAATCAATATCATGCAAATTAACATCCACTCTTTGCATTCTGCCGGGTAAAATATCAAAAACAACCACATTCTGATCCTTAAATTCAGATCCAAAAAGAATAGCGACTCCTGCACTATTACTAGAGCCATGGCTTAAAACGGCCTGTCCGCACCATTCACTCTGCCACTGGACCTCATTATCCACATCTGTGTGAGTCTCTTGCAAACAAATCACACTACAGTGTTTCAAATTTATATAGTCAAAAAGGGAAACCCTTTTCACAGCATCACGACACCCATTGATATTTAAAGAACCAAAACATAAAGGTGCCAT
>JAWRVZ010000215.1:222500-325000 GCA_037043235.1 Rhodeus uyekii | reverse complement strand
CACACACACACACACGTGCGTAATTCACGTATATAAGCATTAATTGTTAGCTGTGCTGTTACTGAGATTATACGAGTTATTTCAGGTATTGCGCATCATTTTAATAATTCCCGCAGGTGTCGCGCTTAAAATACGGGAAAATTCCCACAAACTTTTATTCACTGTAGCATGTAGTTTGTAGGAGAAAATCAGTCATTTTCAAACCTTCTTTCAGGCCGATAACATTAAAAATGAACATATATCGGCCGATACTGATATACTGCAAAGATGCAGCGCCTGCAAACATCTTCAATAGAGAACAAAATATACAGACAAGTAAGGAATTATTGCAACTCGATCAAAAACGAAAATCAGCAACTGTATAGCAATTACTGCTAACTACTCAGAACAGCGAATCAGACTCGTTTATCTTCCGTTCAAGCTCTTAATCTCCTCAAGCCACTGAAACACAATCAGCTTCAACAAGCCGTTCATCAGCATGTGAAACTCTCACTATCATTAATGTTCCGCCCCCTGCAGGAGAAAGAGAAGAAGTACATGCTGCAGGTGGACAACCTGAAGCTCAGAGACGTGGAGAAGGGCTTCATGTCCAGCAAACACATCTTCGCCCTGTTCAACACGGAGCAAAGGTCAGAGGTCATCCAGCGCATGACAAGCCTCACGCAACCTGCTTAATATTGCAAAGTGACGTAGAGTGAAACGGGAAACAAAAGGAGGAAAAATTCCTTTGAAGATCATTTTAAAGTTATAATTGAAGATTATTTTTGTACCGTTGAATCAAATCACAGTCAGATCAGGATTAGCATTTTCAATAAGGCTCCGGTTTAACCCCGTAAAGCCAGACGTAGTTTTTATTAATAAAAAAACTTTTTTTATTAATGGAGAAGTTTATTGAACCTTAAGGACAAATAGTACAAGTTCAGGCTTTTATAGTGAGAATATGAAGCTCAAACTCGAGGAAAAAACTACTTTTCAGAGGAACAAACCGCAAAAGATGCTGATATTCATACGGACAAAAAGTTACGAAATACTGATGTTTTTTGTGACTCAATGAGATCTTTATAATATAAATATAATAATATATCTGATATTTATATAATAATATTTAATTTACTCTGATATTTAAAATAATGTCTTATGATCAAAGCTCTGTAGTTTTAAAACATATAATGCAATGCAATACATTGATGATTGAGAGGTCATATTTATACTCACGATTTTTCTAGTAGATTGTGAGCGACAGGTTTTTCAGTTTTGATTATTTAGAGGCCTTAGAAAGTGTTGACTAAAGAATTCACACGGCGCTTGCAACATCAAGGTCATGGGTTCGATTCCCAGGGAAAGCAAGAACTGATTAGAACGTCGATGTGTTTGGCAGGAACGTGTATAAGGATTACCGTCAGCTGGAGTTGGCCTGTGAGAGTCAGGAGGATGTGGACGGGTGGAAGGCGTCGTTCCTGCGTGCCGGCGTTTACCCAGAGCGTGTGGTGGTGTGTGTTCATCTTTACTTCATCTGTACAGGGTTGATGATGAATGATGCACCTCAACATGCTTTTCTCTTTCTCTCACGCTGCTTCCCGTTGCGTCGCACTAGGAGAAGGAAAAGGTACGAGCTTTCAGAACCCTTTGTATTTTCTCTGTGTCTTTTGCCTTTGCGTTTTCCACGTTTCCCAGACGCTCTGTGTGTCTGTAGAGCGACGGCGGTGAGGAGAACGGGTCGGACGGCTTCATGCACTCCTTGGACCCTCAGCTGGAGCGGCAGGTGGAGACCATCCGAAACCTGGTGGACTCTTACATGAGCATCGTCAACAAGACCGTACGAGACCTGATGCCCAAGACCATCATGCATCTGATGATTAACAACGTAAGCAGCATCAGAGCAGAACAATAGCCCTTAACCTTATAAAACTACTGTATTTGTATTTTATATGTGAATCTCTAAAACCTCTTAATGAGCAACATGACAAAAACTTTGCTGAAGATCATGTCTACTAGGGATTGAACAACTTCAGATTCTTTAGAGTCGACATTTATGTGATGAACAAATAAGCCTGAACCTTGAGTTGAGATTGAACACGAGGCTATTGCTCCCACATAACAGCTTATGTTTAATCAGCTCTTCCGTCAGATTCAGATTAGTAGTTGGGATGTGCGAGTCTAGTCGACTAAACGGTACAGCGGCTGCTAGTCGACACTGAAAACAATAGGCTATTACACACACAAAAATATGATTTTAGATTAAATCACAAATTAATTTAGATGTAGTGTATAGTTCAAATTACTGATGTAATGTATAGTTCAAATTACTGATGTAGTGTACAATACAAATTACTTTAGACGTAGTATATAGTTCATATTACTTCAGACGTATAGTTCAAATTACTGATGTAATGTATAGTTCAAATTACTTCAGACGTATAGTTCAAATTACTGATGTAATGTATAGTTCAAATTACTGATGTAATGTATAGTTCAAATTACTTCAGACGTATAGTTCAAATTACTGATGTAATGTATAGTTCAAATTACTGATGTAGTGTACAATACAAATTATTTTAGACGTAGTATATAGTTCAAATTACTTCAGACGTATAGTTCAAATTACTGATGTAATGTATAGTTCAAAATACTGATGTAATGTATAGTTCAAATTACTGATGTAATGTATAGTTCAAATTACTGATGTAATGTATAGTTCAAATTACTGATGTAGTGTACAATATAAATTACTTTAGACGTAGTATATAGTTCAAATTACTTCAGACGTATAGTTCAAATTACTGATGTAGTATATAGTTCAAATTACTTCAGACGTATAGTTCAAATTACTGATGTAATGTATAGTTCAAATTACTTCAGACGTATAGTTCAAATTACTGATGTAATGTATAGTTCAAATTACTGATGTAATGTATAGTTCAAATTACTGATGTAATGTATAGTTCAAATTACTTCAGACGTATAGCTCAAATTACTGATGTAATGTATAGTTCAAATTACTGATGTATTGTACAATACAAATTACTTTAGACATAGTATATAGTTCAAATTACTTCAGACGTATAGTTCAAATTACTGATGTAATGTATAGTTCAAATTACTTCAGACGTATAGTTCAAATTACTTCAGACGTATAGTTCAAATTACTGATGTAATGTATAGTTCAAATTACTTCAGACGTATAGTTCAAATTACTTCAGACGTATAGTTCAAATTACTTCAGACGTATAGTTCAAATTACTGATGTAATGTATAGTTCAAATTACTTCAGACGTATAGTTCAAATTACTTCAGACGTATAGTTCAAATTACTTCAGACGTATAGCTCAAATTACTTCAGACGTATAGCTCAAATGACTGATGTAGTGTATAGCTCAAATTACTGATGTAATGTATAGTTCAAATTACTTCAGACGTATAGCTCAAATTACTGATGTAATGTATAGTTCAAATTACAGATGTATTGTACAATACAAATTACTTTAGACATAGTATATAGTTCAAATTACTGATGTAATGTATAGTTCAAATTACTGATGTAATGTATATAGTTCAAATTACTTCAGACGTATAGCTCAAATTACTGATGTAATGTATAGTTCAAATTACTGATGTATTGTACAATACAAATTACTTTAGACATAGTATATAGTTCAAATTACTTCAGACGTATAGTTCAAATTACTGATGTAATGTATAGTTCAAATTACTTCAGACGTATAGTTCAAATTACTTCAGACGTATAGTTCAAATTACTTCAGACGTATAGTTCAAATTACTGATGTAATGTATAGTTCAAATTACTTCAGACGTATAGTTCAAATTACTGATGTAATGTATAGTTCAAATTACTGATGTAATGTATAGCTCAAATTACTTCAGACGTATAGCTCAAATGACTGATGTAGTGTATAGCTCAAATTACTTCAGACGTATAGCTCAAATTACTGATATAGTGTATAGTTCAAATTACAAATTACTTCAGATGTAGTGTATAGTTTGCGCTTTGCAACATCAAGGCCATGGGTTTGATTCCCAGGGAAAGCAAGAACTGATTAGAATGTCAATGTGTTTCTTGAATGCAATGCAAGTCACTTCGGATAAAAGCGTCTGACAAATGCAGAAATGTAAATGTATGGGTTATGATAATCATCAAATACACAAAACGGTTACATTTCAGAAGGCTTTACTAGGTTAAAAGCATTGACCACTGCACCACGGTTCACACTATACTAAAAAACCCTGATATTAATTCTCTCTCTTTCTCTCACCGTCAGACGAAGGAGTACATCAATGCAGAGCTGCTGGCTCAGCTGTACTCGTGTGGAGATCAGAACACGCTAATGGAGGAGTCGGCTGAACAGGCGCAGCACCGCGACGAGATGCTCCGCATGTACCACGCTCTCAAAGAAGCGCTCAACATCATCGGTGACATCAGCACCACCACCGTCACCACGGCTCTGCCTCCGCCCGTGGACGACTCCTGGCTCCAGGTGCAGCGCTCCGGCTCCGGGGGAAGGTGCGTTTGGAGAGAAAGCATGGAGCAACTGATCCACAGGAAATTGTCTTTAATGGGGAATTCAGTCTGTCATTATGTTTTCATCAACGTATTTTTGTGTTTATTTTAGAAGTCGCATAGACAAAAAAAATAAAAATAAAAAAAAACGCTGGACGGAAACACCAAGATGTGCATAAATTAAAACAATTTGCATATAGAAAATGCGTTTAATTGAGGAACATCTTTTTTTAATCCAATAAGACATGCGCATACACTACATATCGAATAAATCCCTCGATACGCAATAATAAACACGTGACTTTTGGCTCATCAAAGGCTGTGATTGGATGACTGGAGTAACCAGTGGACCAATGGGTTTGGAGAATAATGTCCTATGGAAATAAATACTATTAATACTATATATATATATATAAAAAAAGCTTATAATAATAATGTATCGGTGTATTTGCATGATTTTACTCATCCTACTTGGGTTAATTATGGGCTCATTAATATTAATCAGAGAGCAATGTTCAAGAAGGACCCCACAATGTCAGCAGGAACTCATTAATATTCATGAGCTTAGCCTTCAAAACAAAATGACATCTAATAATACACATTAGTGCTCAGTTACAGACTGGAACAGTAGCGCCGCCAACTGGACGTTTTGATAATTACACTCATCCTTCAACACTTGAGCCCCAGTGAAATATTACTATAATATCCCTGACAGTATTTCAGAAATGTTTGTTCTCTTTTGTTCTAACCAGTCAAACGGGTTTTCAAATAAGTCTGAAATTGATTCATTTGGATAGTTCACTCACACACGGATTCATTTCCAACTGTTTCTCACATCGAAATAGCAGCATGATGATTTATACAAAAAGAGATGAGGTTGAAATTGATCTATAATCTACTTTAGGAAACAAAACATGGAGAATGGAGATGCTTCCGTAATAAATGGATGAAGGATAAGACATCTTGTGAACGACTCTCCTAAAGACAATATTTATTCAAAACAGAATAAAAGAAAATCCAAATACGAGTACACTATTCTTTCAATAGGGGGTCCATTTTTAAAAAGTTACTCTCAATGTTTTTCCACAAGGTCTCCAGCCACCAGCCCGACCCCTCAGAGACGGGCCCCTCCTCCAGGGCCTCCAGCACGCCCAGGTTCCCGAGGTTCGGCCCCGGGGCCCCCCGCTGCCGGCGGGCCACCCGTACCCTCTCGCCCAGGAGCCTCTCCGGACCCGTTCGGCGGACCCCCGCCTCAGGTCCCGTCCCGGCCTAACCGCGCACCGCCCGGCGTGCCCAGGTGAGACTGTCTGTTTGAAACGGTTTGTTTTACATGATTAATTTGTATGTTTGTCCAACTAATGGAAGACGACCAATTCCAGCTACGTCTACATGAATCCAGATGCATCTGAAAATGGCTTTTGTGGTTCAAAATGCTCTTCATTCGCACTGAAACAACGGAAAATGTTAAACTTATTACTCATGCGTTAAATGTAATAAAAGTTCACCAAAATGATACCACACGTAACAAATTTCTCATGCTATTCTTCCGATTTTGATTCTCCCACGATTCTGAATAGACAACTCAACATAATAAACACTTCACTTGTTTCATTCCTGAATGAATCAGTGTTTTTGAACAAATCTCTTGAGTGAATGATTCAATGACTCACTCATAAAGACTCACTCGTTTCATTTTTTTTTTAATTTTTTTTTTTTTTTATTAAACATTACAAGACATCAGAGCATTAAATCAATACAGATACATGTAGAATACAAAAAAAAATAAAAAATAAAAAAAGAAGAGTACACAAACAGATAAATTGCCAGGGAAATAAAGCAACAACAATGCAATATAGGCTATGTAAACCTTAAGAGGACAAAAAGGATGAATAAAGAGAAACAGTTTTCATGGCTTTGGGATTAATAGAGCATTGGATAGTTTCGATTTATCGGTCTAGATCATCTCTGAATAGAGAAAAGAGAGGTTTAGAGCCAGTACATTTTTGTTTATGTATGTGAAATTTAGCCAGTAGGAAACACAGATTAATTATGTAATATTTCCCTATATTCTCTTTAGAGTAGTCAAACAGTCCAAAGATGACATCTTTAAAACAGAAAGAAAAGTCACTTATAAAATATGATTGGATAAACATTAACACATCTGACCAAAATATTTCAGTGTGGGTACATTGCCAAAACAAGTGAATGAAATCTTCCTCAGCAGAGTGACAGAAAGAACAATTCACTTCAATATCTGACTTATATCTCTTAAGAAAGGCTTTAGTTGGGTAACATTTGTGAATTAATTTAAATTTTATTTCTTTTACTTTATTAGTAAGCAGATACTTATGTGACAAGGACCATACTTTCTCCCATGGTAAATTCTCTACAATATTATTCCAATATGGTATTATATAAGGAATTGTCATTAATTCTCTCTGGAAGAGAGCTCTGATTTTAGAGTTATTTTTACGTTGCTCTACAGAAAAACACACATTTCCAATCATTGTGTCAGTTAGGTTCAAAGAGTGAGTACATGGCCATGGAAATGTAGAGCCTTGCAGAAGAAAAGACACACCAGAAGGAATAGCATTGAAAACAATAGCGTATTCACTAGTAGTTATAGGAATTTTATATTTCTGTAAAAAATCTGGATAGTTGTAAAGTCTGCCTTGTGAATTAAAAAGCTGTCCAACTAACAAAAGGTCATTTTTGAACCAGTTGTCAAAGAAAAGTGACTTATTTCTGTAGAGAATATCCTTATTGTTCCATAAGTAATATCTGTGTGGAGAAAAGTTGTGTTTGTATATCAGGGACCAAGCCAAGAGCATCTGCTTATGGAAATTACACAGTTTAATGGGGATCTTTGTAATATTATAGTTACAGAGTAGAAGAAAATTCAGGCCACCAAGTTTAGAGAAAATATAGTTGGGGATAATATTCCAGAGTGAGGACGGATTATTAAGGAAATTTTTAAGCCAATTAATCTTAAAAGTGTTATTTAAAGTAGTGAAATCTAAAAAATCCAACCCCCCTTGTTTTAGTGGATTCATCAGTACAGATTTTCTTATAAAATGGGTTTTATTTTTCCAAACAAAATTATTTAACATGACTCACTCGTTTCATTACTGGATGAATCAGTGTTTTTGAACGAATCTCTTGAGTGAATGATTCAATGACTCACTCATAAAGACTCACTCGTTAATGAACAAATCTTTTGAGTGATTCAATGAGAAACACTTTTAACAGCCACTTGTCGCCACCTACTGGTGATCCGATCTTTTAACGATTAAACACACAGCTCTACTCACTACTTACTCATCTTCAAAAAGCTGTTTTCCCAAGACAATAACGTTGTCTCAGTGTGAACAAAAGGACAAAACGTAGAGAAAAAGATGTTTTTTCAAATGTATCCAGATTACTGTAGACGTAGTAGCCTCCATCTGATGTTGCTAATGGAGCAGAAATGACATCATAACACAATGTAAATGAAGCATAATGCTCAGAAAAGACTAACCTTCTGCAGTCTAATAAGCACATCCGTTTGCTCTTAGCCGCGGCATGTGAGACTGTAACCGGTGGAATAAATGCGGTGGTGTGGGTGAGTTAACCGGTCACCATACCAACGTTTAAACGATAAGCAGCCGCAGTCTCACCATCACTGATACTCAACTCATTGCTATTATAGCTATCAAAGTGCCATCAAATCACATTTAGATGTCCACAGTCTGCCGTCCTGCTTCTAACTCTTATTATCGTTCAAACGTTACAGATTTAAACCATTTGATGCACAATGTGTTCCCAGTAGGGCTGGGTGATATAGCAAACACTCACTGGTGATGTTCGTGCGTTCTTACTGGTTAAAGATTGCGTCAGACTAGTTTCAGGATCCATCGCCGTCTCGTGAGCTTCAGTGCGTTCTAGAGCTGAAAAGTTCAATTCATTTCCATCAAATCGGATTCAGTGAACGTCATCAATCAAGTAGGAAATAACGACTTAACTTCTCGTTTTTCTCCACATGGTCAAAAGGTGTAAATGCGAGATCACGGTAAACATGACACGTTGTGTAAAACTATAGTATTTTATTGTATTATAGTGACTCTTTATAATGAACCTGCACATCAAAGAGCACCCGCAAAATTTGCGTTAATATCAACACATGTACCCATGCAGTTTATGAAGACGTTGCACTTAAACTCAACGAATAAATCCAGCGTTAATCCAATGGCTTTGTAAATCATGCAAGTTTTGCATTTTTCATGCAACAGTTTTCATGGCTCTTCGATATCATGGTAACCACCTCGCTTCTGTTCCACTTCCACACCTTCCTATGCTCATGGAAACGTGTGGAAAATATACTGATAATTTATAATTCATGTTACTATAGATTGCATTTTATATATTACACCGACTTTAACTAAGACAGCAGTTTTTACAGAACGTGTCATGTTTGCTGTGATCTCGCATTTACACGCTTTGACCATGCGGAGAAACACGAGAAGTTAAGTCATTATTTCGAGAAAGTTTCTCATTATTTTGACTTAATCCTTTTTTTTTTCTCAACTGTGGCGGAAACGGGCTTCCATAATCAAGAGAGTTTTATATTAAAATGTTTTATCATAAATACACTAGCATCCAAAAGTTTGGTCAGCAAGTTTTTCAAAGCTACATTTATTTGATTAGATAAAAACAGTAATATTGTGAATATAATTTTGTTTTCTATGCGAGTATAATTTAAAATGTAATTTATTCCTGTGATCAATCAGTCTAATATGATGATTTGCTGATTAAGCGTGATGCATGTTATTTTTCAGGATTCTTTGATGAACAGAAAGATCAAAAGAACGTTTATTTGAAACATTATAAAATGTCTTTACTGTCACTTTTGAGCAATTTAATGCACCCCAAACTTTTGAGTGGTAGTTTATATGCAAGCGGATATATTCTTTAACCATTTCCCTTTGTTTGAATTGATGGTTCCTCAAAACCCCCGGCTTCATACTGCTCTAACTACTATATCACCCGGCCCTCAGTAGCATCTCATCTATGAATGTGTCACTGAATGGACGTCTCGATCACGTCGACGCTTCACTATCCGTCCACAGGAAGCTCATGAGGGATGCTTCTGTTCTCCCTGTTCTGTTTGTTTTTCTTTGTGTCCATTGCTGAAGTCTGTCCTCTGCTCCGTGTGATTTGAATCGTCTGAACACTGACGGCAAATGCTTGCTTCCTGACCGCAACACGCGCACACACTTCCAACGCACACCTTTCATTCGGACCCTAATTAACTCCTAAATGCAGTGCTGAAGTCCCTAACAAACGATTTGCACGCTGAACTGCAAAACCTCTGACCGAGAGCGTCCTTAACGATGATTAGGACTTCTTCCCGATGCATTTAAAGTGAGGAGTACGCGCGCTCAGCGCAGAGGTTTTGGACGTCAGTCTCTGGTTAGCTTGAATTGGAGAAGTGTTCATGTTTCTGTGTCTCCTCCATGTCTTGCACATCCTTCTCTTCCTCCTCCCCGTCGCTCTGGCTCAATCCCTACTGCTGATATTGATTATTTTTCACAGAATTACAATCAGTGACCAATGAGGACTAACGCTTCTGGTACGTCTGTGGTTCTCTCGCCATTCCCCATCCCTTCTGCATGGCCGACTGTCTCTGAGACCCTTTAACACGTACATGCAGCACAGAAATAAATGATATATTCATCTAAAGTAAACTACTAAAAAGCACAGCTACTAAAGAATCATTCAGACAGTGTTTGTTGACAATTAGGATTCACGAAAAACTTAACAGTTCTTAAGAATGTTCATAAATCAGTTATTTTCTTAATCTGTTTTTCTTAAAAGTGCCCCTATTTTGATTTATCACATTCTCTGTCAGAGTTGTAAATATCAAAGTTCGAGATAAATTAAGTTATTGTCTCATAAAAGAAAGAATCGTAATTCCAGTCTCACTTCCTGTTACATACCTATGTAACAAATTTGCATAATGCCAGCCTGTGGTTTTCATTGGCTGCCGGTGAACGGCATTTGTTTTGCCCCGCCCTCAAACCCTGAAGTCGTCACTGAGACGGAGTTTGGTCGTGTTGTTCACGAACTCCATCGTTACTGTTCGTATCACTGAGGAAGAGCTGAAATTCACATATGCTAATGAACGTTTCATCACACAAGCGTTCGACCAATCACAACAGAATGAGCTGTCTGTCCAATCAGAGCAGAGCAGGCTCTCGGAAAGGTGGGGTTTCAATGTTCAAATAACGTGATGTACAATGGATACGAGAAAATTAAAATGTTTTTTGACCCTTGATGAATGTGTCTATCTGTAAGAGACCTCAAAACAATATTAGGAACCTTATAATAGTATATTAGGGGCACTTTAAGAATAAAATGGCGCAATTGGTTTTTGCAAAAGTCACGTCACGTTTATCTTAACAATTACACATTTAGCAGATCCTTTTATCCAAAGTAATTTGTTGGCCGATACGAATCCCGATCTTGCATAATCATGAGCGATCACACGTGCACATCCCTAGTGGTAATATTATGCATTACTCGTAGCTAGTGTTACGTTAAAGTTAAGGACATTCTTAAGAAGTGTTTTTGGGAATCCAAAATATTCTTGTTGACTTCAAAACAAGAAGAAAATGTTTTGTGAATCCGGCCCCTGTATAGACAGGAGCAGATGCGATAATCAAACCGCTTCTCGAACCCTTTACAGATTTGCCTTGCGTATATAAACGCTTTTTTGCAGATCACATGCACATGTCTTCCTCTCTGTGAAGGACAGACGGACAGAATCTCTGAGATGCTGCTCATTCCCTCAGGATACGAGATGTCAGGCGATAAATACAAGTGTTGTCGGGTTTCCACAGACATTTCTACTGTCAAACCCTCGGGTGTTTTGTGTTTTAAACTGAGGAACGAGTCAGAATTACTTTCCAATAGCCAATCAAATCCCATCTCGTATGCTGATTGGTGATTTAGTCGATGGACAGCAGGCCTCAGAACAGATTCTGTAATGTGCAAACGTCACGTCTCTGAATGTGTTTTATTTGATTTAATCAAGATCTGAAAAGCCTTTCCTTATGCACTTATTGTATTTTTATTTTCCCATCATTATTTATGATCCCTCTTACTAATGAAAACACCACAAGCATCCACTCAAACGCCACACACGTGACCTTTAGGGTGAGACTGAACAGTGGGGTCAAAGGTGACGTGTCAGATGTCCACGTTGTTTGTCTCTTCCTGGCATCTCATCTTCGTGATCGAGTTTTAAGACTCGATCCTGTAATGTTCTGTCACTCAATGTTCTTGACTGAATAACTTTAATAAGGATTAATCTATATTTAATTTACGCAAATAAATATGTCTGCTTGAATGACTTAGTATGCAAGTTGTTATAAAGAATACATATTATGAGAAGTGGTTTTAAATTAAAGATAAATAAAAGCACAACAGTAGACGTTGATCGATAGTGGATTTTAACGATAAAAAACGATTAATAGACTGATAACTCTTAAAATAGATATAAAACAAAATAACATTTCAAGTCAATCCGTGCTGAACCATTAAAATGTGCAAAATTAAATATGCAACTATGAATATATTAAAATTAGTATATATATGGTCAAATAAAAATTTGTTGTACAGAAAATAACTTCAATATTGCAGGTCAAATGTGCGTTTCTTTAGAATCCTTGATCTAATCAAATTAACAAAAGCAGCGTCGCAGTGATGATAAAAAAAGAACTGAAATCGAATTTGTTTCTGATTTGTTTATTAGCTATGTTTTGTTTAGTGGCCATGAATATAAAGTAATGCAAATAGATGAAAACAATCGGGACATTAAACTTCGGATTTGCATTTATTTTTGTTGCATTGTTATAGAGAAATGCTTATGTCGACTAAAACAATTCAGATGTCTAAACTTTGACTAAAACTAAATCAAAATTTGCTGTAAAAAAAATTAACACTCACGTATATAACTATTATTATTAAAATTGTATTAAGTCAAAATGCTGTTTAGCGTTTTTAAATAAATATATAAAATAAAAATAGTCACAAAAAAAGCATTTCATAAAAAATACTATTCAATATTACTAGAGATATTTGATTCATAACTTTCGGAAAACCACGAGATTAAACATCCTGAATGATGATGTGCTCAGTAATTTGTTGTATTATACTATTATGGACTCTTAATAAAATAAAATAATGTAATATCCCCCAAAAAATGTTTACTCTCTCATGTGAATGAAATTTGACAGGTGTCACTGACTGAATGTTTCCTGTGTGTGTGTGTGTGTTGTCTGTTACTCATCCATCTTCTCTCTGTTCCCATGGCAGCCGACGACCCCCGGCATCACCTACTCGACCCAACCGACCCACAGACTCCTCCCTCTTAGACTATTAGCCCCTCCCACATCCATGACCGACAGCGAGGACAGACACGCCCACCCAGCCAGAACTCCTCCCCTTCCTGCTCCTCATCAAACACACACACACACACACACACTTCAACACAACTCCTCTACAGCCCTCTGTCACAAGTTTTACGTTTTCATTTTGTGTAGGTCACGGATCTCAAACTCGTTGTTTTGTTAAGCCAAGGGTTTTCAAAGGCCAATATGACAACTTTATATTTGAAAGCCGATAAATCTCATTTTTGAGAGCCTGAATTTTACACTCCTAAATTTCTTACAAAAATATATCTTAATCATATAACACACACATATAAAAATCATATTTCCATCGGCTGATAAATCATCCTAATTTTCATGTATAAAATTTATTGTATGTAATTTATGTGTTATTTATCTGTTAGATTATTTATTTATCTGTTAGATTATTTATTTATTTTACACTAGCACTCCCTAGTTTGAAAACGCGTTTTGGTAAGTTACTCCAAAAAATTAATTACTAGCTACTAATTATGTCATAACTAGTGTAATTAGGTAACTGTAGTAATTATTCGCTCTAATGAGTATTTCATCACTTATTACCAATTACTTTCTAAATCCCAGATCAACCTCGACCAGTTGATCAAATACAAGGATAGACTCGAAATGGCTTTCAAATTAATCATTTAAAATGGCATAAATTCCTCTTGAACTGACCGACGCATTTAAAGCGAGGTGGTTACATTACATTTTAACATTAAAAAAATTAAATTGATGTTAAATCCACTGTTTTATAGTCTTTTAAGCATTTATTTTTACTAGCACTAATTAAATATATATATATATATATATATATATATATATATATATATAAAAATGAAGTAATCCAATACTTTACTTTTTAAAGAAGAGTAATGTTTGGCTACTGTTTAACCGTCCTTTTTGAGAACTGCAGATAACGTACGACATTATAGGCCGAATCAAAATTCAGAAAAGGAAACTATTGATATCTTTTGAAAACCCTTGTTTATGAAACTCTAGATCTAGAACACAATGAACTGAAACTTTGGCAGATGGTTGATGATAATATCCTGAGGAATAAGCTTCACAGGAAATGTTAGATGAATGAGCACAGGGTTTGATTGATAAAAGCACTTCTGTCACTTTATTTTCTTCCATCTTTAAGCTTCTTTTGGTTTCCTGCCCACTGTTTATGGGATGCATTATCTCTCCAAAGTGTGTGCTGGAGCCTCACGATAACTGCATCTTCTAGAATGTGCTCGTGTGCATTTGTATTTCTGTACATTACTTTTGGCTTTTTTGTTTTTGTTTCGTATGTGTGTCGGGCTGCAGTGGTCCCTGAGCTCACGGGCCAGAAGACGACACCAAACTCCCCGAAGGGTAATAAACTTTCCCATAGTTCCACAGTCATTCCACATATCCCAGTCTGCAACACAAGCTCTTTGTTTACCGTAATCGTTTACATGTTGAAACCAAACTATGGTAGTTCACATACATTTCAGTATAAAACATGAAAACATATATGGTGGTCATCAACATATTTGGACACTTAAGCCACAGTTAAAAGTCTAGATGGCATTATATTAGTGTAACATGGTATATTAGTAAATAAAGGATGCGAGATGCAAACGCAGGAAATGAAACAAGATATTCCAGACATGAGGAAACTCAAACAAATCACTAAACAATGCATCCATGAGGAACAACACCTAACAAAAAACAACAGCGATTAAATACACAAGGAACAAGAAACAGGTGTGAGCGATGAGTTGCTATGGAGACCAACTAGAGTAACCATAGAAACAAACAAGCCAAAGCAAGTAGAAAATATAGAAACAATAACAACAGGAACAAACTAGACTAGACTGGCTAGAAATGTAAAGTTGAATCTAAAAAATCATTTTATGAGGGAATGAAACTCAAAACAATGTAAAGGCAACAAAAACATAAACATGCATAAAGACAGTTTTCACACGTAATATATTAAATATATCCTATAAATCATTCAGTAGGTATAATTAATGTGTTATTTGTGTATTTAGTGGTCCAGTTTGTTGCTAGGGCTTAGGCTAACTGTGCCAATTGGATACAATTAACTAACCATTTATTTATATTATAAACCTGTGATTGTCGTTAAAACTAAATCTAATTTATAAAACTAACAGTTAAACCCTATTAGTAAGGCTATTATTTGAAAATACCCGTCAGTACGCAAGATATTGCTTGATATTAACCGCTGTAAAACTCTTAAGACAGCCTAGCTTTAATTATGATCATTGAACACTTTGTTAATAATGACATTATTCACTGCAACCAAAAGTCTTACCTGTTCTCGATATAACGGTGTCATGCTGACGCGCCGAGATTTGTCCTCATTATTTGACAAGTCTTGAGTTGAAAGCACAAAGGTTCGGGGATTAGCATTTCCTGCGGTGGGATATTCAACTTGTAAGAATAACATTTTCAGTCATACGTTTATTTTCACCATTAAACTCATACAAAAATCCTCTGAGGTGATTTTAACTGACAACCGCTTGGCGCCAATTTCCTGTTTGAATGAAAAAGCGCGGAGTCATACGACACGTAGGAAAGTAGTACCGGTAAAGGCGGTGTAACGGAAAGTATATTGTATTAAATACAAGACATTTATCAACGTATGCTAAATACAGGTAAGCAACAATATTGTCGACTGACTGCATTGTGTAGGTAATTTGGAGCGTTTGTGTACTGCGCAATTTCAGTTAGAGATCTTATTTTCACTATAAAATATAAATGTGTTTTAACAGACAACCGTTTGGCGCCAATTTCCTGTTGATACAACACGCGGATTGATACAACACGCGGAAAAGTTGTACCGGTATGGAAGATATATTCCAGAGAGTCCTGTGTTTAATGCAAAAAGCAAAACTCAAAAGATATGTTCGTAAGACGTGAAATGCTGAAACAATAGGCCTAGTTTTGAACTTGAAGTCAGTGTAGATCATGCTGATAGTTGATGTGGAAGAAAAACAGTAAAACATTTAGTAAATAAATTAATTTATAAATGACGCATTTGTTTTTTATAAGGAAAAAGATAAATTCTGCACATTGTTATAGCTTACAGATCATATATTAATTCATAGTTCATGCGACCATAAATACATATTTTTTATTTTTTTTAAGGATATTTCTACTAGGGATGCGCCGATATAAACATTTTGGCCGATACGATAACAATAACGAAACCAATCATGATGAACATCTGAAGCGTCTCGGAAATAATACATTATTTACCAGCTTTGACATATCGGCCAAATTTTGTATCGGACCGATAGCATAAAAAATCATAAATAACGATATATTGCACACCACTAAAATGTTACTTTAGTGAACAAATACTTTGTGTGGCCACTATTATGAGATTTTCATGTATATACACACACTGTATATACTATATAGGTTTGTTATGAATGAAGGTTTATATATATATATATATATATATATATAGTAAACACTCTTCTGTACGTCTCCCGATAGTAAGGAGGGAACGTGGGGTTTGTCTTCTCTGCGTGTGGACTCTGAGGACACTTTATAGAGTTTATTTCTCTCAATTCTAACTGTTTTTTCCCTTTTTTGGCTTTCTTGGCTCAGCCGGGCGAACAAGAGCCGCCCCGGCGGTCCCCTGCTCTCCACGTGACCCTTAGCACCCACTTCTTTCCTGCTTTCTTCTTCTTGGTTTTTCCACACACATTGAGTAAAACAACCCCAAACCCACCAGCACAGCCACCAACGCGAGCGAAAACCACAAGACGAGATGTTTCCCGCATCCTGAGAAACGCTTGAGAAACGACTGCATCAATCTCCTGGAAACTCCTCGCATCCTGGAACAAATCCTTCAGGACAACCTCCTCATATAGCACTCAAAAGCCATTATTCTCACACTGCGAGGGGGAAAAATAAGTATTTTTGTCTGCTTTTCAAGTAAAAAGATACTGGAAAACAGACAAAAGCACTAATTAACACGTTTTTCTTGCAGTGCGAATGTTGTAAAGTTTCAGGTATGTGAGTTCACCCACAAATCATTCATTCGCTTAGTGAAATCTGAACATTAGAGAGGCTGGATTCAATCCGAGAGTGCAATATAGTCGGCAGGCAGCCGTACATCCACATGCAGGTCATTAAACACATACTAGTGCTGTTTTAGGATGAACATCGGGAAGGTTTTCCACACACAGACTGCTTGGAATTAAATCTTACATTCACATTCATGCATTTATCAGCTGCTTTTATCATCGCATTCAAGAAACACATTGACATTCTAATCAGTTCTTGCTTTCCCTGGGAATCAAACCCATGACCTTGATGTTGCAAGCGCTGCTCTCTACAGAGACACGGGAAAGACAGTGCTTGAATACTGTATACTTACTATTTTTAATGTGAAAGCGCACTATTTGATGCTAAACACAAGCTGTAAATACTAAACACTGCAGAAATACTGCGAGTAGATGATGTTCTGAACATAAACACGTACGATTAAAGGCAATTTTTAGCAGTTTTAACCACATGATGTCCGTCTCAAACACATCAACCAACCCACAAAGTTTCTCACTGGCTAAAAATTATTTAGCTGAGATGTTTTATGACATGAAAACCATTTAAATAACTTTTTTTCTGTGTGTGGACAAACTGTCCTGATATATATGAGCCGTAAGTTATGAATCCTTTATAACACACACTCTCGCAAACACACTCTCACACAATCACACTCTAGCAAATAAATCTTTCCAATATATGAGTCGTGCATTACGAAAGCAAAATGAAGTTAGTATGACTGGTCTCCGCACAGAACTCATTGATGGTTTGTGTGAGAAATGAGAAATCATTGGCCTGTGTTCTGTAATTCTGTGTTTTGTTGTAATAACGATGACAATAATAATAAAGCCCCTGATGCTAATAGTTCACGTTGTGTGGCATGAGCAGACGTGTGCGTATCGGTTGTGTGTTTCGTCTTCAACACTCAGTCCCTGAATCCCAGTCTTAGTAAAACCACTGATGAGAAAATAATCGCTGTATTTAAGAGTTGAGATGTGTGTCGTGGGCATTACGTATCTTCAGTGTGTCGCGTGTCTTTGTGGTGCATTTATGCAGATTGTGCTTCCACTGTTAGACTAGTGTAGTTCACATGTATGATTATTGAATATTAAATGATGTATTTAAATTAAGCTTATGATCATGTGTAAAGTGAGTATTTAGAGGAATAAACCGGGCCTCTTTCTGCATTTGGACAGAAAGCTGTAACAATCCTGAGTGTGTAACGTGTGAACGGATGAATGGATGATGGAGGAGTGAGTGTGTGTAACGTGTCTCTGCTCGGATCAGTTTGTCGTCATTAAAGTTCAGTGTATCTAAACTATGATTTTGTGCTGGTTTTCTCTTTTCTTCATATGGTTTACACTATTAGTACCGTTAATTAAGATTGTTTTATGTCATCACACACACACACACTTCACCTCAGACATTAAACCGGTTTGGTTTTGCTCAATCAGGTTTATTTAGGAGGAAAATCATCACAGAAGTACTTCTGCTGAAACAACTCATTATTCCTTCATTGTGTTCCATCAGTCTAAATGAAAACAGATTAGTGTGTAATTAATTATCCCAAATAAATAGAATCTCCTTTAGTTCGGCGTCCTTTCTTCCCACACCATTCATCTTGGCCTTCAGCAGGAAAACACAAGCATCGCTTCATCCTTCTCTCTCCATGAATATACAGTATGATACACAGTTACACTATTTACACATCCGTTACATCATCAAGCTCAGGGCGTAGCGTCTGCAAAATAACCCATCGATCCGAAAATCACCGTAAAACTGATTAAGATTTAAATGCATAAGCTTGACGTTGACAGATGTGACTAATAAAAGTGCTTTAAAGTACAGCAGGGTCAAAAAAAAAAATCACCCTTTACGGTACAAACACGCTTTCCAGTCGTTTATAGACGTGCCGACACTTTCTATGAAGCATGTGTGTAAATATAACGCATTAGAAAGCAATGCTTCCACTTTACAACTGGTGGAGTGTTTCTGTAAGCGGATTATATCACTTCTGAAGAGACGAACGCATTTTAAACGGCCTTATGCAACGCATTACACTCGCCATCAGAGCAACGCATCGCAATTACGTACAAAACGCTTCATAGAAAGTGTTATCAGATCCATCTATCGTTTCTGTAGAGCTCTCGATTCAACGGCGAACGCCTGTGAACTCTCAGCAGACGGCGTCATAGAGTTCGCCGCAAACCAGCTTCAGCATCACGCGGTCTCGGGGGGGGGGGTCACAAGGTGCTCGTGTGTTTGAGGGGAAGAAACTAAATCACGTCTTTCAACAACAATCCCCAAAGAAATGAACAAACAACCTGCCATCGCTCATTTATTACGCTGCTTCTCAACACTCTTCCCTACATGCAAACAAACCTGAATCTTTCAGAAAAACCTTGTCATCTCAGTCCAGACCTGCTCTATCATGTCATATATGTCATTATTACGCAGTTGGAGTCAGCAGGAAACCGCACCCATCTATTGCACCTATATTTGATAAAGTGAATGAAGCGGACAGATCGATCAGGGAAAGACACGAGCAGCCAGAACTCATATTCCTATGGATTAACTGGTTTACACGCAAACCAAACGGAGCCGAAGAGAAGTTCAGAATGAGATGCATTTCCCTGTACAAACCAGAGAAACAAGGGGTGTGTGTGTGTGCGTGTGTGTCGCTAAACACCCGTCCAAGATTCAGGTTCAGACGGAGAGACTCTCAGACCACCAGGATCTTGACCTCGTCGTGCTCGTCCGGCCGGTAGAAGAACGGGATGCAGGGGTTTTCCCCCAGGAAGGGAGCAGGTCTGGCCTGAGGGTTCTGGATCTCCTGCAGGAGCTGCATGATCTGACGGGCTGTGCCGTCTTCTCTGGGCCTGAGGGACGGGCCGGACGCTGCGGATCCCGGTCTCTCGGGACTCTGGGAGCGGATCTCGGGGTCTGTGCTGGACTGGGCCGATGAAGACGCGTCTACCGCTGTGCTCATGTCTAGAACCGCTGAGAGAACAAGGAATATACGGCAGATAAAGATTAAAGCTGAATTTATTAGATACAGTAAAACAGGGTAATATTATATCAGTGTAAAACAGCTGTTTTCTATGTGAATATATAGTAAAGTGTCATTTATTCCTGTGATTAAAGCTGAATTTATTAGATGATAAATACAGTAAAACAGTGTAATGTTATATCAGTGTAAAACAGCTGTTTTCTATGTGAATATATAGTAAAGTGTCATTTATTCCTGTGATTAAAGCTGAATTTATTAGATGATAAATACAGTAAAACAGTGTAATGTTATATCAATGTAAAACAGCTGTTTTCTATGTGAATATATAGTAAAGTGTCATTTATTCCTGTGATTAAAGCTGAATTTATTAGATGATAAATACAGTAAAACAGTGTAATGTTATATCAATGTAAAACAGCTGTTTTCTATGTGAATATATAGTAAAGTGTAATTTATTCCTGTGATTAAAGCTGAATTTATTAGATGATAAATACAGTAAAACAGTGTAATATTATATCAGTGTAAAACAGCTGTTTTCTATGTGAATATATAGTAAAGTGTCATTTATTATGTAAATTATATTTTGTTTTATATATATCATATACTATTCCGATTGTGTTGTCAGTATGTGAGTGTGAAAGAGATTGTGTGAGTGTGTGTGTGCTGTTATACCTGGACTGTCCACACTGTTGATGTCCATGTGTGTGTCTGCAGGCTGCAGCTGGTCTCCTCCAGACGGCAGGAGGTCCGGGTTACTGACGGCGCTCATGTATCTGCTGTACCACTCGTTACGCTCCCCCACCAAACGCATGACCAGGTCCTGCAGCTCGGCTAACTTCGCCTGAACACACACACATACACACACACACACACACACACACACACGTCAGTTTCACGTCTCACACGTCATGCCATCACAAAGCAGCTCCTCACACCTTCATCTCCTCCTTGTCTTTGGCCAGCATGTTGATGTATTGCTCCTTCTCAAAGTGTTTTTGTTTCATGATGGCTCTCTGGTTCTGATACAGCGCGATGTATTCGCCTAAAACAAACAATACACAAAACACACACTTGTAAACATGTAAATGCTCAAACATCAGCAGATTTGTAGTGGTTTGACTGGCTTGTCCATCAAAGCTGTTCTTCTCCTAGCACTCACTCACAGAAACGTTTCAATAATCACTGAAGCTTTATTGAAGTACTTTAAAAATGAATGAAACCTAAATAGCAACATTTAAAACAAACAAAAACAAAATAATGAAAGCACATAAGAAAATTAAATTAAACTAAAATTCACATGAAAATATTAATAAAACTATCATCTAAAATAACAGAGACAATTTTTTTTATTTGTGCATAAAAAAAAATCTAAACAATTCTGTACATGCTCATTATACATGCAAATATATTCGAATAATAGTCAAACTAAGTTTATCTGCTTCAAAAACAGCACCGTTGTTTCCTCGATAATTATAATTGCTTAATTATTTTACTGATAAAATCGTCAGAAAAACATATTTGTGAGCTTGTGTGTGTGTGTGTGTGTGTGAGAGAGAGAACGAGAGCATGTTTTGTCTGTAAATAATAAAACGTTATTCTGTGGCAAAAAACGTGGGTTTTATCCTGTTGTTTACTATATTTATTTGGTTGGTCTGTGAAAACTTATTCATACGTTACGTTTTAATTTAATCCATGATTATGTTTTGATTCTTGATTATTATATAATTGTTTGGACAAAAACGTAAATGACCATCATGAGAGAGGAAAAAAGATAAGAGAGGAAGATTATAACGGGTATAAAATATAAACTTATACAATAAAACTTTGCAAAGACAATTGGCATTTGTCTCTTCTTGATAAAATCTCCAGAATTGATAAAAATGGGTTTTGGTTCTTTCGCTGTTGTCGGATCTTTTGAAATCACTGAAATCCTTTGGCGGAGGGATTTGGGACTGTAATGCGGTCAAAACCTGCTGGAACTACTTTAGCCGTGCGTTTCCATAAAAATAATTGCTCATCTTAGAACATTCATCAACCAATCAGATTCAAGCATTCAACAACCCCCCAAAAAATTAATTTTTCTGGCAAGTAAGAGCATTCTGCACAATCTCAGACTCGCTGCCGGTGTGTGTGTGTGTGTGTGTGTGTGTGTGTGTGTGGGTGTTTGTGTGTAGAAGCGTCTCACCGATGGTGTCCGTTTCTCCTGACAGCTGAATGCAGCGATGCTCCAGCTCCTCCAATCGCTCCTTCAGATCCACCTTCTCCTGCATGAGTCTGGTGAAACGCTCCTGGAGTTTATCCATAGCAACACGCAGAGCCTCATGCACCTCCACTGCAACCCCGTCAGATCCTCCTGAAACATCACACTTTACTATATATTCACATAGAAAACAGCTGTTTTACACTGATATAATATTACGCTGTTTTACTGTATTTATCATCTAATAAATTCAGCTTTAATCACAGGAATAAATGACACTTTACTATATATTCACATAGAAAACAGCTGTTTTACACTGATATAATATTACACTGTTTTACTGTATTTATCATCTAATAAATTCAGCTTTAATCACAGGAATAAATGACACTCTACTATATATTCACATAGAAAACAACTGTTTTACACTGATATAATATTACACTGTTTTACTGTATTTATCATCTAATAAATTCAGCTTTAATCACAGGAATAAATGACACTTTACTATATATTTACATAGAAAACAGCTGTTTTACACTGATATAATATTACACTGTTTTACTGTATTTATCATCTAATAAATTCAGCTTTAATCACAGGAATAAATGACACTTTACTATATATTCACATAGGAAACAGCTGTTTTACACTGATATAATATTACACTGTTTTACTGTATTTATCATCTAATAAATTTAGCTTTAATCACAGGAATAAATGACACTTTACTATATATTCACATAGAAAACAGCTGTTTTACACTGATATAATATTACACTGTTTTACTGTATTTATCATCTAATAAATTCAGCTTTAATCAAAGGAATAAATGACACTACTATATATTCACACAGAAAACAGCTGTTTTACACTGATATAATATTACACTGTTTTACTGTATTTATCATCTAATAAATTCAGCTTTAATAACAGGAATAAATGACACTTTACTATATATTCACATAGAAAACAGCTGTTTTACACTGATATAATATTACACTGTTTTACTGTATTTATCATCTAATAAATTCAGCTTTAATCACAGGAATAAATGACACTTTACTATATATTCACATAGAAAACAGCTGTTTTACACTGATATAATATTACACTGTTTTACTGTATTTATCATCTAATAAATTCAGCTTTAATCACAGGAATAAATGACACTTTACTATATATTTACATAGAAAACAGCTGTTTTACACTGATATAATATTACACTGTTTTACTGTATTTATCATCTAATAAATTCAGCTTTAATCACAGGAATAAATGACACTTTACTATATATTCACATAGGAAACAGCTGTTTTACACTGATATAATATTACACTGTTTTACTGTATTTATCATCTAATAAATTTAGCTTTAATCACAGGAATAAATGACACTTTACTATATATTCACATAGAAAACAGCTGTTTTACACTGATATAATATTACACTGTTTTACTGTATTTATCATCTAATAAATTCAGCTTTAATCACAGGAATAAATGACACTTTACTATATATTCACATAGGAAACAGCTGTTTTACACTGATATAATATTACACTGTTTTACTGTATTTATCATCTAATAAATTTAGCTTTAATCACAGGAATAAATGACACTTTACTATATATTCACATAGAAAACAGCTGTTTTACACTGATATAATATTACACTGTTTTACTGTATTTATCATCTAATAAATTCAGCTTTAATCAAAGGAATAAATGACACTACTATATATTCACACAGAAAACAGCTGTTTTACACTGATATAATATTACACTGTTTTACTGTATTTATCATCTAATAAATTCAGCTTTAATAACAGGAATAAATGACACTTTACTATATATTCACATAGAAAACAGCTGTTTTACACTGATATAATATTACACTGTTTTACTGTATTTATCATCTAATAAATTCAGCTTTAATCACAGGAATAAATGACACTTTACTATATATTTACATAGAAAACAGCTGTTTTACACTGATATAATATTACACTGTTTTACTGTATTTATCATCTAATAAATTCAGCTTTAATCACAGGAATAAATGACACTTTCCTATATATTCCCATAGAAAACAGCTGTTTTACACTGATATAATATTACGCTGTTTTACTGTATTTATCATCTAATAAATTCAGCTTTAATCACAGGAATAAATGACACTTTACTATATATTCACATAGAAAACAGCTGTTTTACACTGATATAATATTACACTGTTTTACTGTATTTATCATCTAATAAATTCAGCTTTAATCAAAGGAATAAATGACACTACTATATATATTCACACAGAAAACAGCTGTTTTACACTGATATAATATTACACTGTTTTACTGTATTTATCATCTAATAAATTCAGCTTTAATAACAGGAATAAATGACACTTTACTATATATTCACATAGAAAACAGCTGTTTTACACTGATATAATATTACACTGTTTTACTGTATTTATCATCTAATAAATTCAGCTTTAATCAAAGGAATAAATGACACTACTATATATTCACACAGAAAACAGCTGTTTTACACTGATATAATATTACACTGTTTTACTGTATTTATCATCTAATAAATTCAGCTTTAATAACAGGAATAAATGACACTTTACTATATATTCACATAGAAAACAGCTGTTTTACACTGATATAATATTACACTGTTTTACTGTATTTATCATCTAATAAATTCAGCTTTAATCACAGGAATAAATGACACTTTACTATATATTCACATAGAAAACAGCTGTTTTACACTGATATAATATTACGCTGTTTTACTGTATTTATCATCTAATAAATTCAGCTTTAATCACAGGAATAAATGACACTTTACTATATATTCACATAGAAAACAGCTGTTTTACACTGATATAATATTACACTGTTTTACTGTATTTATCATCTAATAAATTCAGCTTTAATCACAGGAATAAATGACACTCTACTATATATTCACATAGAAAACAACTGTTTTACACTGATATAATATTACACTGTTTTACTGTATTTATCATCTAATAAATTCAGCTTTAATCACAGGAATAAATGACACTTTACTATATATTCACATAGAAAACAGCTGTTTTACATTGATATAATATTACACTGTTTTACTGTATTTATCATCTAATAAATTCAGCTTTAATCACAGGAATAAATGACACTTTACTATATATTCACATAGAAAACAGCTGTTGTACACTGATATAATATTACACTGTTTTACTGTATTTATTTTGGGATTTTTTTTACTTTTATATTAATACTCAAAGTCGATTCAAATTTGAAAAGGCATAATTTCACTTAGTGATAAATTAAATTGATATTTTATATCTAAAATATAATATTAAAATCAATAATATAAATATATATTAATATAATAAATCAATGAACTACATTAAATTGTTTTTCTAAAGCAATAGCAACATGATTATCAGTAAAAAGGTGCATTATGTTTAAACTGACACGTATAAGTCAAGTATGTTTCGTAAATGGCATGAATAATTCTGAACAAAACAGCATCATGTATTGATGGATAGTTTAATACAAAGAGCTGAAGGCATGAGAGGAAAAAATCCCACAGCCTCAAGACGCTGTTTAAAAATCAACACTTAAAATTAAAATGAACCGTATTTGCAACTAAATGTGGATTTTTATCCTCATTAATGCTCATATGAAGCCGCACCTGTGCTCTGATGATGATGATGATGATGCTCGTGGCTCATGGCCGCCATCTGTTGCCGGGCAGCATGATGAAGCCTCCTCTCCTCCTCGAACCGGCGGCTCATCTCATCTTTCTCATCCTCCAGACGCGACAGGGTAGAATGAATAAACTCCTCCTGCAAACATCACAAAAACAATGATACTGGAACTTCATATTTCACGATGTTTATAGTCCTGAGTGTTATCATGAAAAGTAAGCTATAATTTCAATTAATGGGTTAAAACAATATTGCTATTAATAGCAATATCTTTCATGCATCTCTAACAGTAGAGAGCGGCGCTTGCAACATCAAGGTCATGGGTTCGATTACCAGGGAAAGCAAGAACTGATTAGAATGTCAATGTGTTTCTTGAATGCGATGCAAGTCGCTTTGGATAAAAGCATCTGATAAATGCAGAAATTACAAATTAAGAGTTAGATGAACTCTGTTAGAGAGATATATATGAGTTTATCCATTCAATAAAACACTTATGAACCTGTTTAATAATAAAAACACCATCATCTCTGCATCACTTTCACTTCATTTCAAATCCCTCAGTTCTCGCCATCTCTGAAAATCCAAGCTAATGTTGATTCTTGTTTTATTACGAGCTCCGTCTGATGCATGAATGTAAATGTAGTTTTATGAATACAGATTTTTAATTTATAATAAGTTCGTTCATGCATCTTTGGAGTCTTGGCATCTTTTGTCCACTGATGAATAATAACAGAATGAATAGTCCATTTTGACTGTAAATCTCCATGTCTAAGTGGTTGTTGCATATTTGAATAAACTCACCATTTCTTCTCGGCTCTCAAAGTCTTCTGGAATGACAATCTGTGATTTCTGGAAGTTCTCTGGGAGCGAGTGACTTTCCAACCCATCACCTTCAAACATCAGCAGGGTAATCATGAGTGAAGCTGCTGTGGTAAAACAGCAGTCAGTGAAACGTGGGACTCACCCTCGTCTCTGAGTGACGTGTTCATGATGGAGCTGTTCAGCAGCTCCTGCACCTCCGTCTTCAGCTCCTCGTTGTCTCTGGCCAGCTGGTTCAGTTTCTCCTGCAGCGGTGGGAGCATTTTAATTATTTTCCATGCAAAGATGTTAGAAAATCACACTGTTTTAGTGTCGAAATAAAACTGGAAAACGCAGCTTTGATACAAAACCTCCAAAATGATTGATAGTCGATACCCTTTACCACAAGAAATCATTGCCACAACATTAAAGGCATCAAATTTATTGACTTTTTCTTAAGAACTGAAGCTGTAGGTAGATTCCTCAAGCCTAAAATAATTTACATTCATGCATTTATCAGCTGCTTTTATCATTGCATTCAAGAAACACATTGACATTCTAATCATTTTTTGCTTTCCCTGGGAATCGAACCCATGACCTTGATGTTGCAAATGCATGAATATAAAAAAAGAAGTTAATGTTAGTTAAATTTTTCGACTTGTTTTACTGAATTTTCCACACGTCTTGATTGACATGTCTCATCTAATCAACGGGAAGCATCCCATTCACAGAATATACCAACCTTTTCCGTTTTATCTGACTTGTCATTTGTTTTCTGACTATTTCTATTTTGTTTAGACTTGCCATTGTGTTTATAATTAGTCATCTTGTCTTCATATCTACTATTTGCTTTGCACTTCTCAGCCACCGTAGTTAATAAACACCGTAACAAATGAATTGGTCTTTGTTAAATATCAACATGATCGTATAAGCAAGTAGAACAACTGATTAGACTGTCAATGTGAAGAACAAGTACTTGCAACATCAAGGTCATGGGTTTGATTCCCAGGGAAAGCAAGAACTGATTAGAATGAATGCAATGATAAAAGCATCTGATGAATGCAGGAATGTGCTGGTGCTCCTGCTGGTGTTTACCTGCGCCTCCTGCAGCTGCACGTGACTCTGCTCCAGCTGCACTTTTCCCTGCACCTCGTCGTGCTGCAGTCGGTCCATCAGCTGCGCCTGGTGCAGGAACTGCTTGTGCAGATGCTCTCGCTCAGACACCAGCTGCTGGTATCCGGCTGTGTATTGCTGCAGGTGACTCAGGTACTGATCCCTCTGCTCCTGCATGGATGCCACCTCACTCGACTTCTCCAGCAGCTGATAGCATGAAGAACAATCAGGTTACGGTGAGATTTTAACATTATACTTTCCTGTGTCTCAAACAGTAGAGAGTAGCACTTGCAACATGGAGTCATGGGTTCGATTCCCAGGGAAAGCAAGAACTGATTAGAATGTCAATGTGTTTCTTGAATGCAATGATAAAAGCATCTGATAAATGCAGAAATTACAAATTAAGAGTGACATTAATTTAGCGCAAGAACGTTTGGTTTTGATGCTGTGCGGATGAATGAGCTTTCACAATACAGTGAACTCTGTTATGAGTTTATCTATTCAATAAAACACTTATTCACCTGTTGAATAATTAAAACACCATCATCTCTGCATCACTTTCACAACATTTCAAATCCCTCAGTTCTCGCCATCTCTGAAAATCCAACCTAATGTTGATTCTTGTTTTATTACGAGCTTCGTCTGCTGCGTCACTAAGACCTTGTGCCTCTGATTTGAGCTATATCGTAATTAATTTGTGTTTTTTTAGGTTAAGAATGCACAAAGAATAGTGACTCAAGCCGTGTTTTTTATTTATTTTTTATCTACAATGTATTATTACCGCCAGGGAACATTTAGGGCTCCATTATTTAAAAGCAACTGTTACAAACAAATAATTTGCACAGTTATCTATTAATAACTTAAGTAGTTAGATGTAAGAATAAATGTTATCAGTACGGCTCTTTTTTAAAAGGTGATTTTTGTGACGTGTCAGTTGTATTTTTCCTTGCAAAAGGACAATAAAGTATAACTGTACCTCTATCATCATGCAAGCTCATTTATTTTAATTCGTTACTCCCTAAACGAACACAAACCTGTTCTTTGGCGTTGTGCAGATCTTCCTGCAGCTGACCCATCTTACGAGCGATCTCCTTCTTGATGTGCTGCTCGGACTGCAGGGCGCTTGTCAGCTCCATGTTCTCATTGGTCTGAAGGAGGATAAAGGTCAGGGGTCATCGCTCAGAAGACCCAATCACACACAGACACACACACACACGTCATCTTTGACCAGAGCTCACCAGCTTGACGAAACCGTTCTGAAACTCGGCCAGCTGGTCTTTGAGGTCTCGGTTCTGAGCCAGGGCTCTGCTGATGGTGGCCTTGTCGCTCTGGACGTCCTCCAGAATGCGGAGTCGATCCTTGGCGTCTTCAGCGGCGCGCTCGGCTTGCCTCTCCAGCTCTTCCAGCCTCACTTCCTGTTCTTGCACCAGTCGGCTCAGCTGCTCGTTGTCCCGCACCTACAGGACAAACGCTTCTGTAAGGAGTGTCTGCTAGGACTGAATAATATACAGTAATGCCTTGAGATATGAGCGTCCCGACATACGAGTACTCTGAGATACGAGCAAACCTTCGAGTAAATATTTGAGATACGAGCAGCTCCTTCACGTGTTCCTCCACTAAAATCAAAGTGTTTTTGCGTGATCAAACAGCAGACGAGAGAAGATCGAGCACGTGTGGAGAATGTTCGAATTAAAATGAGCTTGCAGGCTCCCGTTTTTTCACTTTTAGATCTGTTATTCGCTGTTTCCACTAGTTACTCGAGTCATCCAATGACAGCCTCCGCTGAGCCAAAGTTTAATTGAGCTTAAACTTTTAAAGTTTAATTGAGCCAGCAAGTTTATAGTTGCACAGAGAAATTTATTAGATATATTAGTTTCCATCGTAGCTTATACGCACATCTTCTCATCAGATAAAAAAATGCATCCGCCTCAATTTTATCTTGTTGTTTCAATCCAGCGGTTTTTTTTTTATGCGACATCCCAAAATGTGCATAAAAATAGTTGGGTGGAAAAGGTTATTGTGAAGAATGAGGGGGGGGCTTGGAGTCAAAATGGTTTAGTTTAACGCATTTAAAGAACTGTATTAATCTAAATATTCTGCTATACGAATTGCATAATCAGTATTTTTTCTAAGTAAGTTTAGAAGTTGCTGAACACAGTAAATGCAAGAACCACATGGTCAACGCCGGTCACCTGTGCCTGGTACTGTAGACTGAGAGCGTCTCTCTCCTGCTGAAGGCCGTTAATGGTTTCCTGAAGCACCAGTTCACTTTCTGAAGGGCCTGAGGCCTGAGACACGGCCTGCGACTCCTGCTCTTTGCTCATCTGAGCTGTGGACACAAAACAAATCACTTATGTTTCTGTTCAGCATTTATGGGGTGGATGTTTTGGGTCTTTGCTTAGTGTTTTAGCAACTGTAGGAAAAAGTAAGCAACATAGGGTGTGTTCACACTTTTTGTTTGGTTCGCTTGGATCTTTTGGTCTGGCTTAAAAAAAGAAAGTGATAAATTTAGTCCTGGTTTGTTTGGCGTTCAAACGGTCATTTTTAAAGGCGAACAAAGATGCAACACAAAAAAAACTGCTTTTATGACGCATACAGTAATACCTTGAGATAAGAGCGTCCCAACATACGAGTAATTTTTGCTTTGAGATACAAGTAAATATTTGAGATAGGAGCAGCTTCCAGGTGTTCAGCACTCGGAGCCCACGCCGCCTCACTCCTTCCCTTCACGTTTATCGACTAAAATAAGTGTTCACGTGAGGGAACGAGGGAGAGATCTAAATGAGCTTGCGGCTCCTGTTTTCTCACGTGTGGATCTGTTATTCGCTCGTGGATGTAATTTACGCACGCAAACAGTTTTGCGCTCGTTTCTTTTTGGCACGAATAACCGCCATAGTCGACTTCTGTATGCATCTCCCGCAAGTCTCCTGTATTGTGTTTGCGTTATTTACGTAATCTACGTCATCCCTCCCTCCTCCTCCTCCACACATGTCGTCATTAGCCGCTACTGTATCGTGTGTCTCGAAGGCAAGAACTCATAATTAAAAACACATTTTAATTTATATCACAGGAATTTTATATCACCTTATATACTATAATTGTGTGTGTGTCTCTATAGCAATTAAAAACATGATTTTCCATTGTTATTAGCACTAATAAGGGAGTTTTTTTAGAGGGCCGGAACAGATTATTGTTTTTTCGGTTATTTCTTATGGGAAAACATGATTTGAGTTATGAGCAACTTGAGTTACGAGCTAGTCCTGGAACGGATTATACTTTTATCTCAAGGTATTACTGTATTTGGAGACCTTGTACATCCAAAACGACTTGTATTGAACTTGTACATCCAAACAACATATATTAGTTTACACACAATTGCATTCATATAAATGCAATCTCTGCGGTTACTTTATCTGTATCTGATTTAGAACAAGCAGAAAGCTGAGAGAAATATAACGAGCCAAAGACAAAAGAGCTGATAAAAATAAGCTGTCATGTGGGAACAATAGCCTCGTGTTCAGCGCTCGCGTCAAACGCACAAGAAAACACGCGTTCAGTCTCGACTCCAGGTTCGATGTCATCGGTGACTACATCTGTGAAGTCGTTCAACCCTAGCGAACATATGATGGAGCTCGTGAGGAGCTTATGAACTGTCTAAAGGAGTAAAACATGCCGCGTGTGACACACCCTCATTGTGTTGTGCTGAATGTGAATGTGGATCTCATGTCTCGTACCTGCAGCGTTTTCCAGTTCTGTGATCTTCTCCTGCAGCTCTTGGATCTGAGCAGCAGTGCTGTCCCTCTCCTCTGACATCAGACGCACCTACACACACACACACAATATATCAACACACTCCGGGAGGGTATGAATGTGTGTTACCCATCACAAAGTCTGCGATTGAATGAAATTAACACATGCAGTGTGTGTTTCAGAGTGAACTCCACCTCTGCGTGTCGCTTGTAACGTGCATTTGGGAACGAAACGTGTGGAAGCGGTTTCACCAGACTTCACTTACAGCTTTATTTTACACTCTAACTGTTGTTACCTTTATTTTAGCTTTTTTACCTGCGACAGCAGCTGTTCTGTTTTGTCTTTCCACACTCGTCCCTCCTCCTGAATCTGTGCGGCGTACTGATCTCTCTCCACCTGCAGCTGAGCGGCCGACTCCATCAACTGCACAGGAAACATGCGCAGAGAATTCAGAACGACAGAGGAACAATTCCCAAACTGTGAACCCTTCAGAGGCACACACACACACACACACCTGAGCCACGTGAGCCTCCATGTGGTGCTTTTCTTCCAGTAGGAGCTGAAGCTGCTGGTGTTCTGATGGAGGACCCGACTGACTGGAGAACTGGAGGATTGGGTGAGAACAGACAGGAGTTACAGCAAGAGCTGTTGTTACGGTAAGCGTCAGATTCACTAACAAACCACTGTGAGGATTTACTAAAGACATGCGATGAAAAACAAACGTAGAACAGGCGAGGACAGCGTATAAATTTGCAGGAGTTTCCCTTTCAGATGCTAAATGTATGGGAGAGGATTCAAACAAATTCGTTTTTTTACTGGTATTTAAAGTATAATTTAATTCCCAAAGAAAGGATGTTTAACCGCATTAAGGCTGGGTATCATTTGAATTTCAGCAATTCCAATGAGGTAAAAATAATTAGTCAAACATTTATATATCAAACATATTTCTGTTTTATTGCAAAACATTTTATTTCATTTTATGCGTTACATGTTCAGTCTATAAGCGTCTAGTTTCTTTACAAAGTGATACGTCGCCATCTACTGGCCTGGAGGAAGAATACAGGGTTTTTAGTTGTTTCCGTGGATCTGCGTGAATGTCGACTGCATGCGAAACTTATCAAAACGCAAATAAAAACGGAAAAGTCGTTAGTACATCGTTGTCGTGTAAGTGTACGCTAAACCTGAGGACCTACGGTCCACAACAAAAACAACTAGCCTAACTATTACACGTTTAAAACGCTATTAAAAACAAGTAAACGGTTAGAAAGGTAAGAAATTAGCAATAGCACAAATAAATACAACTGAACAAAGACACAAATTAAATAAACAGTGTTCAGTATTCAGTACAGAGATTATAATCTAATGTAAAACAGGCATGGTCTTTGCGTTATAAATAAAAGGACGGTGCGTTCTCACCTGTTGCAGCATGTCGTCGGCCATTTCCAGCCGCTTGCGCAGATCATCAACCTCCTGTTTCAAGGCATTGTTCTGATTTACTCTCAGCTTGAGCTGCTCGGAGAGTTCAGAGCTCTGCTGTCGGCACTCCTCGCTCAAATTACTGACACACACACACAATACACTCATGTAACATCTCATATTCACAGACCGTTTACATGATATCTTCTCATGCGCTTTCTATCTGCGCTGGCCATAATCTAGCACTTTTACTTCCTGTTTGCACTGAATTGCCTGTATGTTAATAGTATGTATATGTTTAATAGTTTAATTTATACAAACAAATGTACTGGGCATTGCACTTCTGGTTACATGCTTCGGTATTTCATTGCTATAGAGAATAAAGCTGGATACACACACACACACACACACACACACACAGTCATTAATTGATATTCATACAACATCTGCACACTTAACTTACTTAAATCTGAGGACCTCCAGCCGCAGACTGTCTCTCTCCTTCTCCAGCTCTTTATTGTGCTGTAGAAACAAGGCTCTTTAACACTTAAGCATGTCCTTTAGATCAAACACAGCAGATGAAGAAGAGGATCTGCTACCTTCTCAAACTGCTTCTGTTGAGTCGAGACGGAAGATAATGTTCTCTCCAACTCAGACACTCTGTGTTTGCTGGCCTGCAGCCGCGAGCTCAGATCCTCTGCCTCCACTGCAAACACACACACACACACACACACAGATAAGTGTAATAAAGGCAATAACAGATTTTTGTTGGCGGGCCATTTTTGACCAGAACACCATGAATAATATCTGGTGGAAAAAGCTACATTTTTCAAAGTCGTTACACTTTTATCTGCATAGTCACTTAAACACTTTATGAAGGAAGCAAATAACTACACACTCACTTAAAATATGCTGAAACGTTTACAAACTTTTAAAGCCTGTGTGTGCAGCTTTATTTTTAACATGTTTTGTGAGACATGTTTACACACTCTCACACACTCTCGCACAGGGCCGGGACTAAAACATGCCCTGTACTTTCTGCCACAAATATAATTCACTTTTCATATATATTTAATTAGCGCACACACACACACAGTCACACAAACACTCTCACACACACTCTCTCTCTCTCACATAAACACTCTCTCACATACACACACTCACTCTTTCCTCTCTGTCTCTCTCTCTCACACACACACACACTGAAACACACACTCTCTCTCTCTCACACACACACACACACACACACTGAAACACATTCTCTCTCACACACACACACACACACACACACACTCTCTCTCTCTCTCTCACACACACACACACACTGAAACACTCTCTCTCTCTCTCTCTCTCACACACACACACACACTGAAACACTCTCTCTCTCTCTCTCTCTCTCTCTCTCTCTCACACACACTCTCTCTCTCTCTCACACACACACACACACACAAACACTCTCTCACACACACACACACACACACACACACAGAAACACTCTCTCTCTCTCTCACACACACACACACAAACACTCTCTCTCTCACACACACACTCACACAAACACTCTCTCTCACACACACACTCACACAAACACTCTCTCTCTCACACACACACTCACACAAACACTCTCTCTCACACACACACTCACACAAACACTCTCTCACACACACACACTGAAACACTCTCTCTCTCACACACACACACTGAAACACTCTCTCTCTCACACACACACACACACACACACACACACACACAAACACTCAAACACACTCTCTCTCACACACACTCTCTCTCTCTCTCTCTCTCTCACACACACACACACACACAAACACTCTCTCTCTCACACACACACTCACACAAACACTCTCTCTCACACACACACTCACACAAACACTCTCTCTCTCACACACACACTCACACAAACACTCTCTCTCACACACACACTCACACAAACACTCTCTCTCACACACACACTCACACAAACACTCTCTCACACACACACACTGAAACACTCTCTCTCTCACACACACACACACACACACACACACACACACACAAACACTCAAACACACTCTCTCTCACACACACTCTCTCTCTCTCTCTCTCTCTCTCTCTCTCACACACACACACACACACACAAACACTCAAACACTCTCTCTCACACACACTCAAACGCTCTAATACACACACAAACACACTCTTTCCCTCACTCACGCACACATACACACTCAAACCCTTTCACACACACACTCTTTCTCTCAATCACACACACACACACACACCTGTCTTCTGTCGTGCTGCCTGCTGTGTGTAAGACAGGGCCGTCTGCAGCTCAGATTTCTCAGACACCAGGATGCCGATGGTTTGAATGTGAACCTGAATGTGGACACGCATCAAACACACACAAAACATGTTCGTATAACAGCACTGACATTCAAATAAAATGCTTTTATCATTTTAAGTAACAATATCTGCCGTTACACCGTACCAGAACCCGTGAACATCCAACTGATTTAAAGGGACAGTTCTCCCAAAACTGTCGTCATCACTTCAGGCTGACAGCAGCCATTGACTTTCATACTGTTTTCACTACTATGGAAGTCAATGTTCAGCAGTAAACTGTCTGGTTATCAACATTCTTAAAGTACAGTAATACCTTGAGATACGAGCGTCCCGACATACGAGTGTTCTGAGATACGAGCAAACCTTCCAGCTCATGTTTGCTTTGAGATACGAGTAAATATTTGAGATACGAGCAGCTTCCAGACGCTAGAGGTGTTCAGCACTCGCAGCAGCTCAAGCTCCTCATTTATGGGTAATTGCATATGATCTCCACTAGAGGCAGCTTGGTTTTACAGCGGGGGTTACCGGGGGCAACGAGTGATTCACCAGTATTAAGCTGGGAGCAGCACGAGTTATGAGTGTTCAATAATAATAAATATGAGCTTCTGAGTTTATCCAACACACAACACGGGAACAAACACTACACTTCCATATTGTGTTTGCGTTATCTACGTAATCCCTCCCTCCTCCTCCTCCTCCTCCTCCATTAGCTGCTACTGTATCATGTGTCTCAAAGGCAAGAACTCATAATTAAAACCACATTTTGTTTTATATTACAGGAATCCTTATATATTATAATTGTGTGTGTGTCTCCATGGCAATTAAAACATGTTTTTTCCATTGTTATTAGCACTAATAAAGGAGTTTTTTAAAGGACCGGAACGGATGAATTTATTTTTTGTTATTTCTTATGGGAAAAAATGATTTGAGATACGAGCAACTCGAGTTACAAGCTCATCCTGATTATGCTCGTATCTCAAGGTATTACTGTATCTACTTCTGCGTTAAACAGAGGAAACTCATACAGGTTTGGAACGTGAGGACGAGAAAATGACAATTTCAATGGACAATTTCATTTTTGGGTGAACTATCTCTCTAAAACTCTTAAATGTTTAAAAGCAGCAAACACGTAAGAACAGTTTGAGTAAAAAACTCCCAAGACGCTCATCTAGAGTGTTAGTTTGATTCTCTGCATCCGTTCACCTGCAGCTGTTCCCGCATCGCTCCCTGCTCCTTACTGAACCTCTGCTCAAACTCTTTCCGCTCCTGAGGAGAAGAGAGGACACACGGTAACAGCAGCAGTTGCACAATAACAATCGATGAACGGGCGATATAACAACAGCTCACCTTCTGCAGTTGATCAGAAAGATCCTGCGACTGCTTCGTCTGAAAACAGAAGGACTCAATTTAAAAAGGGAGAAAGATCATAATCAATTTAGCTTAAAATGCGTCACTGTAATAAAGCTCTTCAAAACATTCTGTGGTCATTATTCAATTATATACATAAAATTAAATATTAAAAATTAAAAAGTATATTTCATTGTTAGTTCATATTAAAAAATGTATTTAAATATTGATAATATTCGGAATCTTATTGTAAAATTGTATTCATTATTTTAAAAAATACACACACACACAATCAATTGAATTTAAAAATGAATAGATGCAGTAGATGCTGGATTAGTAAGAAAGAAAAACAGAAATAGAAACAAATAAAAAATAGATACAAAGTGTGAGAATACACGAATTATGCATTTGTATCCATTTTAAATGCTATGCTCTATATATTTAAAGATGTCCGTCTTTAAGCGTGACGCTGGATTTCTATGAGATTAGAACACATGCTGAGTGAATGTCTCGGGGATGTAGGAGAGTAATGTATGGCTGTGTGTCCGGATATCAAACACACACTCTTACCAGTGTCTCGAGTTTGGACGTGAGCTGGGTGTTTGTTAGAGCGCTGGAGTCCAGAGCAGCTGCCAGCTCTTGGTTGCGAGTCTGACGTGTCGGCATGGAGAGAGAGAGAGAGAGAGAGAGAGAGGACAAATGAAAGACAGGAAAAACAGGCGGTGTAATACAAAGAAAGAGTGATGTGGATAAATAGGCGTTTGTTCGTATTCTGGCAGACTAACATTTAACATTTTGTTCAAAAGTGAGTTCTTAAAGTAGAAAGAAATGAGTTCTCACTATTAGAATTAACACTTTTTCACTTTACTATATATTCACACAGAAAACAGCTGTTTTACACTGATATAATATTACACTGTTTTACTGTATTTACCATCTAATAAATTCAGCTTTAATCACAGGAATAAATGACACTTTACTATATATTCACACAGAAAACAGCTGTTTTACACTGATATAATATTACACTGTTTTACTGTATTTATCATCTAATAAATTCAGCTTTAATCACAGGAATAAATGACACTTTACTATATATTCACATAGAAAACAGCTGTTTTACACTGATATAATATTACACTGTTTTACTGTATTTATTATTTAATAAATTCAGCTTTAATCACAGGAATAAATGACACTTTCCTATATATTCCCATAGAAAACAGCTGTTTTACACTGATATAATATTACGCTGTTTTACTGTATTTATCATCTAATAAATTCAGCTTTAATCACAGGAATAAATGACACTTTACTATATATTCACATAGAAAACAGCGGTTTTACACTGATATAATATTACACTGTTTTACTGTATTCATCATCTAATAAATTCAGCTTTAATCACAGGAATAAATGACACTTTACTATATATTCACATAGAAAACAGCTGTTTTACACTGATATAATATTACACTGTTTTACTGTATTCATCATCTAATAAATTCAGCTTTAATCACAGGAATAAATGACACTTTACTATATATTCACATAGAAAACAGCTGTTTTACACTGATATAATATTATACAGTTTTACTGTATTTACCATCTAATAAATTCAGCTTTAATCACAGGAATAAATGACACTTTACTATATATTCACACAGAAAACAGCTGTTTTACACTGATATAATATTACACTGTTTTACTGTATTTACCATCTAATAAATTCAGCTTTAATCACAGGAATAAATGACACTTTACTATATATTCACATAGAAAACAGCGGTTTTACACTGATATAATATTACACTGTTTTACTGTATTTACCATCTAATAAATTCAGCTTTAATCACAGGAATAAATGACACTTTACTATATATTCACATAGAAAACAGCGGTTTTACACTGATATAATATTACACTGTTTTACTGTATTTACCATCTAATAAATTCAGCTTTAATCACAGGAATAAATGACACTTTACTATATATTCACATAGAAAACAGCTGTTTTACCCTGATATAATATTACACTGTTTTACTGTATTTATCATCTAATAAATTCAGCTTTAATCACAGGAATAAATGACACTTTACTATATATTCACATATAAAACAGCGGTTTTACACTGATATAATATTACACTGTTTTACTGTATTTACCATCTAATAAATTCAGCTTTAATCACAGGAATAAATGACACTTTACTATATATTCACATAGAAAACAGCGGTTTTACACTGATATAATATTACACTGTTTTACTGTATTTACCATCTAATAAATTCAGCTTTAATCACAGGAATAAATGACACTTTACTATATATTCACATAGAAAACAGCTGTTTTACCCTGATATAATATTACACTGTTTTACTGTATTTACCATCTAATAAATTCAGCTTTAATCACAGGAATAAATGACACTTTACTATATATTCACACAGAAAACAGCTGTTTTACACTGATATAATATTACACTGTTTTACTGTATTTACCATCTAATAAATTCAGCTTTAATCACAGGAATAAATGACACTTTACTATATATTCACATAGAAAACAGCTGTTTTACACTGATATAATATTACACTGTTTTACTGTATTTATCATCTAATAAATTCAGCTTTAATCACAGGAATAAATGACACTTTACTATATATTCACATAGAAAACAGCGGTTATACACTGATATAATATTACACTGTTTTACTGTATTCATCATCTAATAAATTCAGCTTTAATCACAGGAATAAATGACACTTTACTATATATTCACATAGAAAACAGCGGTTTTACACTGATATAATATTACACTGTTTTACTGTATTCATCATCTAATAAATTCAGCTTTAATCACAGGAATAAATGACACTTTACTATATATTCACATAGAAAACAGCGGTTTTACACTGATATAATATTACACTGTTTTACTGTATTCATCATCTAATAAATTCAGCTTTAATTACAGGAATAAATGACACTTTACTATATATTCACATAGAAAACAGCTGTTTTACACTGATATAATATTACACTGTTTTACTGCATTTATCATCTAATAAATTGATGAGCAGAAAAGACTCTTCAAACTTTTTAAGACTCAACTAATAAACAGTGTTTCTGTGAGTGTGTTCCTTTGTTTGTGAAGCTGAAACAGGATGTTTGTTCAGTGAAGCAGGAGATCATGTGATTAAATGCCAGCACTGCAATAACGCACATAGTAAACTAATCACACCCATCGTGACCAGTCAGACAGAAGAGCGAAATACTTCAGATATTTGTAATCCTTTATTTTTAGAGAGAAAGGGTTAAAGAGCTTGAATGTATGTGTGCATGAGTGAATGTGAGTCACTGAGTGTGTATGTGTGTAAGAATGAGCGTATAGTGACTTCAAGCTATTTTCATCGTAAGAACTTGAATAAGATTATCCTGCTTGAGTGAGATTAGTGTTAATTATAAACTCCTGCTCCACTGAATTACCCTTCAGTTCTGCAGCCACTTTCATTTTAAAAGATGTTTATGTTGAAGTTAAAAAGCAGAGATGAATGAATATAACAGTAAACGTATGGAATACCTCCAGCTGCTTCTCGCTGACTGTCGGTGGATCGCCGTCCCCGTTGATGTATGCTGACGACTGCATTTCACACAATATGGACAGAGAAAAACAATTGACAAAAAATAAAACTAATTAATTTTGGGGATAATTCAAAGCTTTGTCTTAAATCAATGGAGCAAATAATCCTGAAATATTTGATATTTACTCATCATTATCATGCATAATGAGCTTATTCTTGTAACTCTCAAAGCTTGTAAATTAAAAAACAGTTCTTGAAAGTCAAGATCAGGTTAAATATAAATATGATGGATGCAAATATGAATATTGCACTGGAAATGATGTGTGTGGAATGCTTCTGAAGTGAGTTTTCTGCTGATGTAAGCGGGCAGCAGGGCAGAAACACAACCCCATAACCTCATGGCATCATCATTGTAACACAGATGAAAGGCAGACGGTCACTCACGTCGGACAGCAGGCCGTTGAGCTGCTGGGAAAGCTGTCTCAGACTCTCTGTGGACGACAGCCTGCAAACACACACACACACACACACACCTTCAGTGTTACAGTGAATCAAACATGACACCGCAGTTCTGCACGAGAGTTCAGAAACATCAGCAAGCCACATTGCTATATATATATATATATATATATATATATATTTTTTTTTTTTTTTTATGGTAGTTACTTAAAAAGTTAAAAAATTACATAAATATATTTTATGTTTTTGAAATTATATATATATATATATATAAATAAGTTTAATATAATATCTATATTTAATGATAGATGGATGAATAGAACTATTTTTAATGTTTTTGAAAAGTTTCTGCTCATCAAGGCTGCATTTATTTGATAAAAAATACAGAAAAAGACAGTAATATTGTGTGATTAATATACTTTAAAATATAATTTAGTGCGGTTATGAAATCATTATAATGTGCTGATTTATTATCAATGTTGAAATAAACACCACGTTTAATATTATTAATACTTTTTAGAACCTGTGAAACAGGATTAACTGATAAACTAGATAGAGGAAGTTTATGATATAAACTTCAGTTGGCTTGAGAAAGCCTAGCCTGAAAGTTAAATTTATTTGTAAAAGCTTAAAAAGTTTTGAAAGTTTACAGATGGATAGATGGAAAGAATTAGATCTTGAGCATATATACTCTTGTTAGTTATTGCCTTGCGTTGTTTCTAGGCAGTTACTAAGGTGTCGTTATGTTCTTTGATCATAATTTAATCTTTAATCAATTGATGATCAATTTTGCTAGCAAGATTTAATGTTAATTATCTTGTTGCTAGCAAGATTTAGTATGAATTCCGAAGTCATTAGCAACATTTAACATAAATAAGCATGTTGCTGGCAAGAATTTGCTGAATTAGCATATTGTTAGCAAGATTTATCGTTAATTAGCTTGAAAAGTTTTGAGAGTTTAAACTTAAAAATAAGTTATAATTATGCTTTTTGATCCTCAAAGTGTTGGAAAATTGTAATTAGTTTATAAAAATGTTTACGGTTTAATTACATCCTTGGCTTTTAACGGTCAGTTTTCACTAATGCAAAAAATACTTTGTTTAATTTCTATTTTAAAGCTGTAATTAAGCATTATTAGTATAGGCTAATCACTTTCAAAAGAGACTGCAGTTACACTGCATGTATATGTAGCCTTTTATATATACTAAATAGATGTGTATGTGTATATATATATATATATATATATAATATGTATAGAGGTGTGTGTGTGTGTGTGTGTATATATATATATGATACTGTGAATAATACTTTGTTTTATTTCTATTTTAAAGCTGTAATTAAGCATTATTAATATAGGCTAATCACTTTCAAAAGAGACTGCAGTTACACCACAGTTACACTATATGTAGCCTTTTATATATACGAAATAGATGTGTGTGTATGTGTGTATATATATATATATATATATATATATAAATAAATGGTACTGTGATACTGTGAATAATACTTTGTTTTATTTCTATTTTAAAGATGTAATTAAGCATTATTTATGTAGTCTTACCACTTTCAAAACAGACAGCAGTTACACTGAATGTATATGGAGCCCTTTATATTTACAATATAAATGTAGATAGATATGCATGTATGTGTGTGAATAGATTTAGGCGCTATAAATAAACGTAGGCGCTTAGGCGTGGACGCGCGAATGCGGGAGGACGCGCGTATATGGAGCCTCTAATACATACTTTTTAGATGTATATGTAAATCCTTCCTTCATGGGAAACAAACTTAAATATTAGTATTTTTAAAATAATTCCTGCTAAAGTACAATGAGGAGAGTAATGCAGTTTTTTCTAATCTCAAGCAGTTTTCAGATTGACTCGATCTGCCATGTCAGACTTCAGTTCAACACGGCAATTATAGCAGATAAAGGAATCAACGCAATGTAATATTTGTATAAAGCCTTCCTCCATGGGAAACAAAATAACTTAAATATTAGTATTTTTTAAATAATGCCTGCTCATGTAATGCAGCAGAGTAATGCAGTTTTTTTTAATCTCAAGCAGTTTACAGTTTGAATCGATCTGCCATGTTTTTTGCATCCTTTAAAAATCTTATTTCATTTACTGTTTAAGTGTTCACAAAACATCGATCTATCAGCGAATCTGCTCAGGAAGCGCGTTTGAACTCGAGAACAGGAGTCAGACTTTAGTTAAAAGCAGATAAAAGAATTAACACAATGTAACTATATACTCAAGAATTAGTTATAAATAACTTTGACTGTTAGACGCTGCATTTGAAGAGAGTCAGCGCGCGCTGCTCAGGGAAGCCTTTTACATGTGTCTTCCCCATGAACACACGAGCGAGAGTCAGAATTCGGCAATAAAGTACATAAATGAGCGCTATAAATAAACGTAGGTGCTTAGACGGTTATGCGTTGGCGCGAGTCCAGGAGGACGCGCGTTTAAACTTCACCTACCTTCCCCATAGTAATGTACTCCGTTGCCGAGTAAAGACGAATGAGAGTCAGAATTTGGCCATATAAGTGCATAAATCTTCAAGGAAACACGCTGCAGCGGTTACTTGATAATCGGAAACAATTTCCGTTTGATCATAAACTCTCTCACATAAATCTATTTTAGGAGATTATGATCTCTCTCTCCAGCAGTAATGGCGTCTTTGAAAAGCTTTGAGGCTTTGAATTGCAGCGCTCTGATTCGTTCAAACTTCAGTGCTCTCACTGACAGGGGTGTAATTTTGTGATATTATGAATGTAAAATAGAGAGATTTAACTTACTAATTAAAGTAAAAAATCGATTGTAGACCTGCAAGTTTTTTTTCAGGATTTAAAAAAATAAAATGCATGCCCATTGGAATGGACATGTTCACACATACTGTATTGAAATGTATTATATATCAGGTGTAATGTTGTGATGTTACCAACAGATGGAGTGGACGCTCTATCTAAAATTCAGTTTTCACTTCATTAGTGAAAGTCTATGGAGATTTTATGACTTTAATCTTCAGTTTTATCAAAAATCATAAGTCTGATCAGTCTGAAAAGGGATAGCAACTCAAGTCAGAACAGGTCTGAAGTCTGAGCAGAGTTTAGTGGTTGTAGCTTTAAAGCTCTAGGAGGAGATGCATTGAGAATTTTAGGTAAGAAGAATAATAATAACTAGATAGAGGAAGTTTATGATATAAACTTCAGTTGGCTTGAGAAAGCCTATCCTGAAAGTTAAATTTATTTGTAAAAGCTTAACAAGTTGTTTAAGTTTACAGATAGGTAGATGGAAAGAATTAGATCTTGAGCATATATACACTTGTTAGTTATTGCTTTGCGTTGTTTCTAGGCAGTTACTAAGGTGTCGTTATTTTCTTTGATCATAATTTAATCTTTAATCAATTGATGATCAATTTTGCTAGCAAGATTTAATGTTAATTATCTTGTTGATAGCAAGATTTAGTATGAATTCCGAAGTCATTAGCAACATTTAACATAAATAAGCATGTTGCTGGCAAGAATTAGCTGAATTAGCATATTGGTAGCAAGATTTATTGTTAATTAACAAGTTGCTATCAAGATTTAGCATGATCTAGCATGTCACTAGTGAGAATTTGCGTGATCTAGCATGTTGCTAGCAAGATTTAACGTTAATTAACAAGACGCTATTGACATTTAGTGTGAACTAACATGTCGCTAGTGAGATTTGTTAATTCGTAGGTCGCTTGTGAGATTTAGGCCACGTCCACACGATGCCGGCGCGTTCCCTATCCGATCTTTTTTTTCCTCGTTCAAAAAAAAATATCAGCGTCCACACGATACCACTGAAACCGACTGAATCCGGTGTAGTTTATATGCCAGACCAGTATGGGGCGCTGTAATTCTGCCACAGATAATACACTATACACAGAGAAGACGACCTTGAGCATGCGCATTGTTGTTGCTGTTCAGTGTTGCCAGATTGCTAGTTACCTTTTTGTCACGTCCGATCGGGAAAAAATGCATTGGGCTGGTTGATCAAATTTGGGATGGTTTTTGATGCATAAAATCGCTCAATATTTTTCATTATTTATAAGAGTACGCACTTTGGGCTGGTATTTTTTTAAATTGGAGGGTTTTAAGCTGTAGCTGCGCTGGAATCTTCAGTACAATCTGGCAACACTGTTGCTGTTACTGTGACGCAGCCGACACGTGATGTGATGACATCATCGGTAAACAAAAAAATATACGGATTGGCCGTCCACACGAGCGCATTGTTGTTGATTCAGATCTATCCACTTTAGGACCCGGTATCAAAAGAGAGCGGATTCAGTCTCCCAAATCGCCGGATCAGTGTGGACGGAACGCCAATCCGATAAGAAATGTGTGCGGATGCAGTGATCCGCGTCTCCGTGTGGACGGGGCCTTAACATGAGTTAACATGTCACTGACGAGAATGAATGTTATTTAACAAGTCACTAGTGAGATTTAATGTTTTAAAGAACACAAGAGTCAGTTGACGCAGAGACTGGAGGTTATTGATGATTCAGCTGAACAGTGAGTGGTCTGAAATATCAAAGAATAATAATGAATATTAAATATAAATCTAAAATAAACAACATTTACATTGGTAATAAACATGAGTAAATAATTAATTGATTACAGAAGTGTTGCAATACTTGGTTAGTGCACAAAATGGCATCTAGGGAACATACATGGAGTTTTTTCATCATGAGGGATCATCGGTGTTGTAACGAAATACCAAAAAATAAATAACAATGCTTTTTGATCCCCAAAGTGTTGAAAATTGCAATTAGTTTATAAAAATGTTTACGGTTTAATTACAACCTTGGCTTTTAATGGTCAGTTTTCACTAATGTGAATACTTTGTTTTATTTCTATTTTAAAGATGTAATTAAGCATTATTAATATAGTCTTACCACTTTCTAAACAGACTGCAGTTCCACTGCATATATATGGAGCCCTTTATACATTTATTTACTATATAAATGTGTGTATAGATAGATATGTATGTGTGTGTATATATATATATATATGTATATGTATATATATATGTATATATGTGTGTGTGTGTGTATAAAGCCTTTCTTCATGTGAAATAAAATAACTTAAATATTAGTATTTCTTAAATAATTCCTGCTAAAGTACAATGAGGAGAGTAATGCTGTTTTTTCTAATCTCAAGCAGTTTTCAGATTGAATTGATCTGCCATGTCAGACTTCAGTTCAACACGGCAATTATAGCAGATAAATGAATCAACGCAATGTAATATTTGTATAAAGCCTTCCTCCATGGGAAACAAAATAACTTAAATATTAGTATTTTTAAAATAATTCCTGCTCATGTAATGCAGCAGAGTAATGGAGTTTTTTTGAACTCAAGCAGTTTACAGTTTGAAGCGATCTGCCATCGTTTTTGCATCCTTTTAAATACCTTATTTCATTTATTGTTTAAGTGTTCACAAAACATCGATCTATCAGCGAATCTGCTCAGGAAACGCGTTTGAACTCGAGAACAGGAGTCAGACTTTAGTTAAAAGCAGATAAAAGAATTAACACAATGTAACTATATACTCGAGAATTAGTTATAAATAACTTTGACTGTTAGACGCTGCATTTGAAGAGAGTCAGCGCGCTCTGCTCAGGGAAGCCGTTTACATGTGTCTTCCCCGTGCAAACACGAGCGAGAGTCAGAATTCGGCAATAAAGTACATAAATGAGCGCTATAAATAAACTTAGGCGATTAGACGGTTATGCTTTGGCGCGAGTCCAGGAGGACGCGCGTTTAAACTTCACTTACTTTCCCCATAGTAATGTACTCCGTTGCCGAGTAAAGACGAATGAGAGTCAGAATTTGGCCATATAAGTGCATAAATCTTCAAGGAAACACGCTGCAGCGGTTACTTGATAATCGGAAACAATCTCCGTTTGATCATAAACTCTCTCACATAAATCTATTTTAGGAGATTATGATCTCTCTCTCGAGCAGTAATGGCGTCTTTGAAAAGCTTTGAGGCTTTGAATTGCAGCGCTCTGATTCGTTCAAACTTCAGTGCTCTCACTGACAGGGGTGTAATTTTGTGATATTATGAATGTAAAATAGAGAGATTTAACTTACTAATTAAAGTAAAAAATCGATTGTAGACCTGCAAGTTTTTTTTCAGGATTTAAAAAAATAAAATGCATGCCCATTGGAATGGACATGTTCACACATACTGTATTGAAATGTATTATATATCAGGTGTAATGTTGTGATGTTACCAACAGATGGAGTGGACGCTCTATCTAAAATTCAGTTTTCACTTCATTAGTGAAAGTCTATGGAGATTTTATGACTTTAATCTTCAGTTTTATCAAAAATCATAAGTCTGATCAGTCTGAAAAGGGATAGCAACTCAAGTCAGAACAGGTCTGAAGTCTGAGCAGAGTTTAGTGGTTGTAGCTTTAAAGCTCTAGGAGGAGATGCATTGAGAATTTTAGGTAAGAAGAATAATAATAATAACTAGATAGAGGAAGTTTATGATATAAACTTCAGTTGGCTTGAGAAAGCCTAGCCTGAAAGTTAAATTTATTTGTAAAAGCTTAAAAAGTTTTGAAAGTTTACAGATGGATAGATGGAAAGAATTAGATCTTGAGCATATATACTCTTGTTAGTTATTGCCTTGCGTTGTTTCTAGGCAGTTACTAAGGTGTCGTTATGTTCTTTGATCATAATTTAATCTTTAATCAATTGATGATCAATTTTGCTAGCAAGATTTAATGTTAATTATCTTGTTGCTAGCAAGATTTAGTATGAATTCCGAAGTCATTAGCAACATTTAACATAAATAAGCATGTTGCTGGCAAGAATTTGCTGAATTAGCATATTGTTAGCAAGATTTATCGTTAATTAGCTTGAAAAGTTTTGAGAGTTTAAACTTAAAAATAAGTTATAATTATGCTTTTTGATCCTCAAAGTGTTGGAAAATTGTAATTAGTTTATAAAAATGGTTACGGTTTAATTACATCCTTGGCTTTTAACGGTCAGTTTTCACTAATGCAAAAAATACTTTGTTTAATTTCTATTTTAAAGCTGTAATTAAGCATTATTAGTATAGGCTAATCACTTTCAAAAGAGACTGCAGTTACACTGCATGTATATGTAGCCTTTTATATATACTAAATAGATGTGTATGTGTATATATATATATATATAATATGTATAGAGGTGTGTGTGTGTGTGTGTATATATATATATATATGATACTGTGAATAATACTTTGTTTTATTTCTATTTTAAAGCTGTAATTAAGCATTATTAATATAGGCTAATCACTTTCAAAAGAGACTGCAGTTACACCACAGTTACACTATATGTAGCCTTTTATATATACTAAATAGATGTGTGTGTATGTGTGTATATATATATATATATATATATATATATATAAATAAATGGTACTGTGATACTGTGAATAATACTTTGTTTTATTTCTATTTTAAAGATGTAATTAAGCATTATTTATGTAGTCTTACCACTTTCAAAACAGACAGCAGTTACACTGCATGTATATGGAGCCCTTTATATTTACAATATAGATGTAGATTGTCACGTTTATGTTAGTTTTCACCCTGGACTCTTAGTTTACCTTGTCTGTGTCACATGTTCCCCGTTCCTGATCTCACCTCACCCAGTTCCCATTAGCACTTATCAGTCACAGGTGTTTTGTGTTTCTGTTAATCATAGTCAGTATTTAAGTTCTCCATGTTCACTCCCCTGTTGTCGATTGTTAATGTTATGTTCCCTAGTCGTGTGTGGATGTTATTTCTGTTGAGTTTGCACCATCGCGTGCTTTTGTTTTTGTTATTGAATAAAGTGTTTACTTGCATTTCTGGCTCCGCGTATGCTCCGCATCGCACACGATCCTGCGCCTTGTGACATAGATAGATATACATGTATGTGTGTGAATAAATTTACGCGCTATAAATAAACGTAGGCGCTTAGGCGTGGACGCGCGAATGCGGGAGGACGCGCGTATATGGAGCCTCTAATACATACTTTTTAGATGTATATGTAAATCCTTCCTTCATGGGAAACAAACTTAAATATTAGTATTTTTAAAATAATTCCTGCTAAAGTACAATGAGGAGAGTAATGCAGTTTTTTCTAATCTCAAGCAGTTTTCAGATTGACTCGATCTGCCATGTCAGACTTCAGTTCAACACGGCAATTATAGCAGATAAAGGAATCAACGCAATGTAATATTTGTATAAAGCCTTCCTCCATGGGAAACAAAATAACTTAAATATTAGTATTTTTTAAATAATTCCTGCTCATGTAATGCAGCAGAGTAATGCAGTTTTTATTAATCTCAAGCAGTTTACAGTTTGAATCGATCTGCCATCGTTTTTGCATCCTTTTAAATACCTTATTTCATTTATTGTTTAAGTGTTCACAAAACATCGATCTATCAGCGAATCTGCTCAGGAAGCGCGTTTGAACTCGAGAACAGGAGTCAGACTTTAGTTAAAAGCAGATAAAAGAATTAACACAATGTAACTATATACTCAAGAATTAGTTATAAATAACTTTGACTGTTAGACGCTGCATTTGAAGAGAGTCAGCGCGCGCGCTGCTCAGGGAAGCCTTTTCCAATGTATATTGACTCACGAGCGAGAGTCAGAATTCGGCAATAAAGTACATAAATGAGCGCTATAAATAAACGTAGGTGCTTAGACGGTTATGCTTTGGCGCGAGTCCAGGAGGACGCGCGTTTAAACTTCACCTACCTTCCCCATAGTAATGTACTCCTTTGCCGAGTAAAGACGAATGAGAGTCAGAATTTGGCCATATAAGTGCATAAATCTTCAAGGAAACACGCTGCAGCGGTTACTTGATAATCGGAAACAATTTCCGTTTGATCATAAACTCTCTCACATAAATCTATTTTAGGAGATTATGATCTCTCTCTCCAGCAGTAATGGCGTCTTTGAAAAGCTTTGAGGCTTTGAATTGCAGCGCTCTGATTCGTTCAAACTTCAGTGCTCTCACTGACAGGGGTGTAATTTTGTGATATTATGAATGTAAAATAGAGAGATTTAACTTACTAATTAAAGTAAAAAATCGATTGTAGACCTGCAAGTTTTTTTTCAGGATTTAAAAAAATAAAATGCATGCCCATTGGAATGGACATGTTCACACATACTGTATTGAAATGTATTATATATCAGGTGTAATGTTGTGATGTTACCAACAGATGGAGTGGACGCTCTATCTAAAATTCAGTTTTCACTTCATTAGTGAAAGTCTATGGAGATTTTATGACTTTAATCTTCAGTTTTATCAAAAATCATAAGTCTGATCAGTCTGAAAAGGGATAGCAACTCAAGTCAGAACAGGTCTGAAGTCTGAGCAGAGTTTAGTGGTTGTAGCTTTAAAGCTCTAGGAGGAGATGCTCTGAGAATTTTAGGTAAGAAGAATAATAATAATAATAATAAGTTTAGATACAATATCACTAAGTTGGCTTTCTCAAGCCAACTTAATAACTAGATAGAGGAAGTTTATGATATAAACTTCAGTTGGCTTGAGAAAGCCTATTGTGAAAGTTAAATTTATTTGTAAAAGCTTAACAAGTTGTTTAAGTTTACAGATAGATAGATGGAAAGAATTAGATCTTGAGCATATATACACTTGTTAGTTATTGCTTTGCGTTGTTTCTAGGCAGTTACTAAGGTGTCGTTATGTTCTTTGATCATAATTTAATCTTTAATCAATTAATGATCAATTTTGCTAGCAAGATTTAATGTTAATTATCTTGTTGATAGCAAGATTTAGTATGAATTCCGAAGTCATTAGCAACATTTAACATAAATAAGCATGTTGCTGGCAAGAATTAGCTGAATTAGCATATTGGTAGCAAGATTTATTGTTAATTAACAAGTTGCTATCAAGATTTAGCATGATCTAGCATGTCACTAGTGAGAATTTGCGTGATCTAGCATGTTGCTAGCAAGATTTAACGTTAATTAACAAGACGCTATTGACATTTATTGTGAACTAACATGTCGCTAGTGAGATTTGTTAATTCGTAGGTCGCTTGTGAGATTTAGGCCACGTCCACACGATGCCGGCGCGTTCCCTATCCGATTTTTTTTTTCCTCGTTCAAAAAAAAATATCAGCGTCCACACGATACCACTGAAACCGACTGAATCCGGTGTAGTTTATATGCCAGACCAGTATGGGGCGCTGTAATTCTGCCACAGATAATACACTATACACAGAGAAGACGACCTTGAGCATGCGCATTGTTGTTGCTGTTCAGTGTTGCCAGATTGCTAGTTACCTTTTTGTCACGTCCGATCGGGAAAAAATGCATTGGGCTGGTTGATCAAATTTGGGATGGTTTTTGATGCATAAAATCGCTCAATATTTTTCATTATTTATAAGAGTACGCACTTTGGGCTGGTATTTTTTTAAATTGGAGGGTTTTAAGCTGTAGCTGCGCTGGAATCTTCAGTACAATCTGGCAACACTGTTGCTGTTACTGTGACGCAGCCGACACGTGATGTGATGACATCATCGGTAAACAAAAAAATATACGGATTGGCCGTCCACACGAGCGCATTGTTGTTGATTCAGATCTATCCACTTTAGGACCCGGTATCAAAAGAGAGCGGATTCAGTCTCCCAAATCGCCGGATCAGTGTGGACGGAACGCCAATCCGATAAGAAATGTGTGCGGATGCAGTGATCCGCGTCTCCGTGTGGACGGGGCCTTAACATGAGTTAACATGTCACTGACGAGAATGAATGTTATTTAACAAGTCACTAGTGAGATTTAATGTTTTAAAGAACACAAGAGTCAGTTGACGCAGAGACTGGAGGTTATTGATGATTCAGCTGAACAGTGAGTGGTCTGAAATATCAAAGAATAATAATGAATATTAAATATTAATCTAAAATAAACAACATTTACATTGGTAATAAACATGAGTAAATAATTAATTGATTACAGAAGTGTTGCAATACTTGGTTAGTGCACAAAATGGCATCTAGGGAACATACATGGAGTTTTTTCATCATGAGGGATCATCGGTGTTGTAACGAAATACCAAAAAATAAATAACAATGCTTTTTGATCCCCAAAGTGTTGAAAATTGCAATTAGTTTATAAAAATGTTTACGGTTTAATTACAACCTTGGCTTTTAACGGTCAGTTTTCACTAATGTGAATACTTTGTTTTATTTCTATTTTAAAGATGTAATTAAGCATTATTAATATAGTCTTACCACTTTCTAAACAGACTGCAGTTACACTGCATATATATGGAGCCCTTTATACATTTATTTACTATATAAATGTGTGTATAGATAGATATGTATGTGTGTGTATATATATATATATATATGTATATGTATATATATATATATATATATGTATGTGTGTGTGTGTGTATAAAGCCTTTCTTCATGTGAAATAAAATAACTTAAATATTAGTATTTCTTAAATAATTCCTGCTAAAGTACAATGAGGAGAGTAATGCTGTTTTTTCTAATCTCAAGCAGTTTTCAGATTGAATTGATCTGCCATGTCAGACTTCAGTTCAACACGGCAATTATAGCAGATAAATTAATCAACGCAATGTAATATTTGTATAAAGCCTTCCTCCATGGGAAACAAAATAACTTAAATATTAGTATTTTTAAAATAATTCCTGATCATGTAATGCAGCAGAGTAATGCAGTTTTTTTGAACTCAAGCAGTTTACAGTTTGAATCGATCTGCCATCGTTTTTGCATCCTTTTAAATACCTTATTTCATTTATTGTTTAAGTGTTCACAAAACATCGATCTATCAGCGAATCTGCTCAGGAAACGCGTTTGAACTCGAGAACAGGAGTCAGACTTTAGTTAAAAGCAGATAAAAGAATTAACACAATGTAACTATATACTCGAGAATTAGTTATAAATAACTTTGACTTGTTAGACGCTGCATTTGAAGAGAGTCAGCGCGCTCTGCTCAGGGAAGCCGTTTACATGTGTCTTCCCCGTGCAAACACGAGCGAGAGTCAGAATTCGGCAATAAAGTACATAAATGAGCGCTATAAATAAACTTAGGTGCTTAGACGGTTATGCTTTGGCGCGAGTCCAGGAGGACGCGCGTTTAAACTTCACTTACCTTTCCTATAGTATCATAGTGCTCAACAGCGAAAATCCTTTGCCGAGTAAAGACGAATGAGAGTCAGAATTTGGCCATATAAGTGCATAAATCTTCAAGGAAACACGCTGCAGCGGTTACTTGATAATCGGAAACAATTTCCGTTTGATCATAAACTCTCTCACATAAATCTATTTTAGGAGATTATGATCTCTCTCTCCAGCAGTAATGGCGTCTTTGAAAAGCTTTGAGGCTTTGAATTGCAGCGCTCTGATTCGTTCAAACTTCAGTGCTCTCACTGACAGGGGTGTAATTTTGTGATATTATGAATGTAAAATAGAGAGATTTAACTTACTAATTAAAGTAAAAAATCGATTGTAGACCTGCAAGTTTTTTTTCAGGATTTAAAAAAATAAAATGCATGCCCATTGGAATGGACATGTTCACACATACTGTATTGAAATGTATTATATATCAGGTGTAATGTTGTGATGTTACCAACAGATGGAGTGGACGCTCTATCTAAAATTCAGTTTTCACTTCATTAGTGAAAGTCTATGGAGATTTTATGACTTTAATCTTCAGTTTTATCAAAAATCATAAGTCTGATCAGTCTGAAAAGGGATAGCAACTCAAGTCAGAACAGGTCTGAAGTCTAAGCAGAGTTTAGTGGTTGTAGCTTTAAAGCTCTAGGAGGAGATGCATTGAGAATTTTAGGTAAGAAGAATAATAATAATAACTAGATAGAGGAAGTTTATGATATAAACTTCAGTTGGCTTGAGAAAGCCTAGCCTGAAAGTTAAATTTATTTGTAAAAGCTTAAAAAGTTTTGAAAGTTTACAGATGGATAGATGGAAAGAATTAGATCTTGAGCATATATACTCTTGTTAGTTATTGCCTTGCGTTGTTTCTAGGCAGTTACTAAGGTGTCGTTATGTTCTTTGATCATAATTTAATCTTTAATCAATTGATGATCAATTTTGCTAGCAAGATTTAATGTTAATTATCTTGTTGCTAGCAAGATTTAGTATGAATTCCGAAGTCATTAGCAACATTTAACATAAATAAGCATGTTGCTGGCAAGAATTTGCTGAATTAGCATATTGTTAGCAAGATTTATCGTTAATTAGCTTGAAAAGTTTTGAGAGTTTAAACTTAAAAATAAGTTATAATTATGCTTTTTGATCCTCAAAGTGTTGGAAAATTGTAATTAGTTTATAAAAATGTTTACGGTTTAATTACATCCTTGGCTTTTAACGGTCAGTTTTCACTAATGCAAAAAATACTTTGTTTAATTTCTATTTTAAAGCTGTAATTAAGCATTATTAGTATAGGCTAATCACTTTCAAAAGAGACTGCAGTTACACTGCATGTATATGTAGCCTTTTATATATACTAAATAGATGTGTATGTGTATATATATATATATATATAAAATATGTATAGAGGTGTGTGTGTGTGTGTATATATATATATATATATATATATATATATATATATATATATATATATATGATACTGTGAATAATACTTATTTCTATTTTAAAGCTGTAATTAAGCATTATTAATATAGGCTAATCACTTTCAAAAGAGACTGCAGTTACACCACAGTTACACTATATGTAGCCTTTTATATATACGAAATAGATGTGTGTGTATGTGTGTATATATATATATATATATATATATATATAAATAAATGGTACTGTGATACTGTGAATAATACTTTGTTTTATTTCTATTTTAAAGATGTAATTAAGCATTATTTATGTAGTCTTACCACTTTCAAAACAGACAGCAGTTACACTGAATGTATATGGAGCCCTTTATATTTACAATATAAATGTAGATAGATATGCATGTATGTGTGTGAATAGATTTAGGCGCTATAAATAAACGTAGGCGCTTAGGCGTGGACGCGCGAATGCGGGAGGACGCGCGTATATGGAGCCTCTAATACATACTTTTTAGATGTATATGTAAATCCTTCCTTCATGGGAAACAAACTTAAATATTAGTATTTTTTAAATAATTCCTGCTAAAGTACAATGAGGAGAGTAATGCAGTTTTTTCTAATCTCAAGCAGTTTTCAGATTGACTCGATCTGCCATGTCAGACTTCAGTTCAACACGGCAATTATAGCAGATAAAGGAATCAACGCAATGTAATATTTGTATAAAGCCTTCCTCCATGGGAAACAAAATAACTTAAATATTAGTATTTTTTAAATAATTCCTGCTCATGTAATGCAGCAGAGTAATGCAGTTTTTTTTTTAATCTCAAGCAGTTTACAGTTTGAATCGATCTGCCATGTTTTTTGCATCCTTTAAAAATCTTATTTCATTTACTGTTTAAGTGTTCACAAAACATCGATCTATCAGCGAATCTGCTCAGGAAGCGCGTTTGAACTCGAGAACAGGAGTCAGACTTTAGTTAAAAGCAGATAAAAGAATTAACACAATGTAACTATATACTCAAGAATTAGTTATAAATAACTTTGACTGTTAGACGCTGCATTTGAAGAGAGTCAGCGCGCGCGCTGCTCAGGGAAGCCTTTTCCAATGTATATTGACTCACGAGCGAGAGTCATAATTCGGCAATAAAGTACATAAATGAGCGCTATAAATAAACGTAGGTGCTTAGACGGTTATGCTTTGGCGCGAGTCCAGGAGGACGCGCGTTTAAACTTCACTTACCTTCCCCATAGTAATGTACTCCGTTGCCGAGTAAAGACGAATGAGAGTCAGAATTTGGCCATATAAGTGCATAAATCTTCAAGGAAACACGCTGCAGCGGTTACTTGATAATCGGAAACAATTTCCGTTTGATCCTAAACCCTCTCACATAAATCTATTTTAGGAGATTATGATCTCTCTCTCCAGCAGTAATGGCGTCTTTGAAAAGCTTTGAGGCTTTGAATTGCAGCGCTCTGATTCGTTCAAACTTCAGTGCTCTCACTGACAGGGGTGTAATTTTGTGATATTATGAATGTAAAATAGAGAGATTTAACTTACTAATTAAAGTAAAAAATCGATTGTAGACCTGCAAGTTTTTTTTCAGGATTTAAAAAAATAAAATGCATGCCCATTGGAATGGACATGTTCACACATACTGTATTGAAATGTATTATATATCAGGTGTAATGTTGTGATGTTACCAACAGATGGAGTGGACGCTCTATCTAAAATTCAGTTTTCACTTCATTAGTGAAAGTCTATGGAGATTTTATGACTTTAATCTTCAGTTTTATCAAAAATCATAAGTCTGATCAGTCTGAAAAGGGATAGCAACTCAAGTCAGAACAGGTCTGAAGTCTGAGCAGAGTTTAGTGGTTGTAGCTTTAAAGCTCTAGGAGGAGATGCATTGAGAATTTTAGGTAAGAAGAATAATAATAATAATAATAATAATAATAATAAGTTTAGATACAATATCACTAAGTTGGCTTTCTCAAGCCAACTTAACTAGATAGAGGAAGTTTATGATATAAACTTCAGTTGGCTTGAGAAAGCCTAGCCTGAAAGTTAAATTTATTTGTAAAAGCTTAAAAAGTTTTGAAAGTTTACAGATGGATAGATGGAAAGAATTAGATCTTGAGCATATATACTCTTGTTAGTTATTGCCTTGCGTTGTTTCTAGGCAGTTACTAAGGTGTCGTTATGTTCTTTGATCATAATTTAATCTTTAATCAATTGATGATCAATTTTGCTAGCAAGATTTAATGTTAATTATCTTGTTGCTAGCAAGATTTAGTATGAATTCTGAAGTCATTAGCAACATTTAACATAAATAAGCATGTTGCTGGCAAGAATTTGCTGAATTAGCATATTGTTAGCAAGATTTATCGTTAATTAGCTTAAAAAGTTTTGAGAGTTTAAACTTAAAAATAAGTTATAATTATGCTTTTTGATCCCCAAAGTGTTGGAAAATTGTAATTAGTTTAAAAAAATGTTTACAGTTTAATTACATCCTTGGCTTTTAACGGTCAGTTTTCACTAATGCGAAAAATACTTTGTTTAATTTCTATTTTAAAGCTGTAATTAAGCATTATTAGTATAGGCTAATCACTTTCAAAAGAGACTGCAGTTACACTGCATGTATATGTAGCCTTTTATATATACTAAATAGATGTGTATGTGTATATATATATATATATATATAATATGTATAGAGGTGTGTGTGTGTGTGTATATATATATATATATATATATATATATATATATATATATGATACTGTGAATAATACTTTGTTTTATTTCTATTTTAAAGCTGTAATTAAGCATTATTAATATAGGCTAATCACTTTCAAAAGAGACTGCAGTTACACCACAGTTACACTATATGTAGCCTTTTATATATACTAAATAGATGTGTGTGTATGTGTGTATATATATATATATATATATATATATAAATGGTACTGTGATACTGTGAATAATACTTTGTTTTATTTCTATTTTAAAGATGTAATTAAGCATTATTTATGTAGTCTTACCACTTTCAAAACAGACAGCAGTTACACTGCATGTATATGGAGCCCTTTATATTTACAATATAGATGTAGATTGTCACGTTTATGTTAGTTTTCACCCTGGACTCTTAGTTTACCTTGTCTGTGTCACATGTTCCCCGTTCCTGATCTCACCTCACCCAGTTCCCATTAGCACTTATCAGTCACAGGTGTTTTGTGTTTCTGTTAATCATAGTCAGTATTTAATTCTCCATGTTCACTCCCCTGTTGTCGATTGTTAATGTTATGTTCCCTAGTCATGTGTGGATGTTATTTCTGTTGAGTTTGCACCATCGCGTGCTTTTGTTTTTGTTATTGAATAAAGTGTTTACTTGCATTTCTGGCTCCGCGTATGCTCCGCATCGCACACGATCCTGCGCCTTGTGACATAGATAGATATACATGTATGTGTGTGAATAAATTTACGCGCTATAAATAAACGTAGGCGCTTAGGCGTGGACGCGCGAATGCGGGAGGATGCGCGTATATGGAGCCTCTAATACATACTTTTTAGATGTATATGTAAATCCTTCCTTCATGGGAAACAAACTTAAATATTAGTATTTTTAAAATAATTCCTGCTAAAGTACAATGAGGAGAGTAATGCAGTTTTTTCTAATCTCAAGCAGTTTTCAGATTGACTCGATCTGCCATGTCAGACTTCAGTTCAACACGGCAATTATAGCAGATAAAGGAATCAACGCAATGTAATATTTGTATAAAGCCTTCCTCCATGGGAAACAAAATAACTTAAATATTAGTATGTTATAAATAATTCCTGCTCATGTAATGCAGCAGAGTAATGCAGTTTTTTTTAATCTCAAGCAGTTTACAGTTTGAATCGATCTGCCATGTTTTTTGCATCCTTTAAAAATCTTATTTCATTTACTGTTTAAGTGTTCACAAAACATCGATCTATCAGCGAATCTGCTCAGGAAGCGCGTTTGAACTCGAGAACAGGAGTCAGACTTTAGTTAAAAGCAGATAAAAGAATTAACACAATGTAACTATATACTCAAGAATTAGTTATAAATAACTTTGACTGTTAGACGCTGCATTTGAAGAGAGTCAGCGCGCGCGCTGCTCAGGGAAGCCTTTTCCAATGTATATTGACTCACGAGCGAGAGTCAGAATTCGGCAATAAAGTACATAAATGAGCGCTATAAATAAACGTAGGTGCTTAGACGGTTATGCTTTGGCGCGAGTCCAGGAGGACGCGTGTTTAAACTTCACCTACCTTCCCCATAGTAATGTACTCCTTTGCCGAGTAAAGACGAATGAGAGTCAGAATTTGGCCATATAAGTGCATAAATCTTCAAGGAAACACGCTGCAGCGGTTACTTGATAATCGGAAACAATTTCCGTTTGATCATAAACTCTCTCACATAAATCTATTTTAGGAGATTATGATCTCTCTCTCCAGCAGTAATGGCGTCTTTGAAAAGCTTTGAGGCTTTGAATTGCAGCGCTCTGATTCGTTCAAACTTCAGTGCTCTCACTGACAGGGGTGTAATTTTGTGATATTATGAATGTAAAATAGAGAGATTTAACTTACTAATTAAAGTAAAAAATCGATTGTAGACCTGCAAGTTTTTTTTCAGGATTTAAAAAAATAAAATGCATGCCCATTGGAATGGACATGTTCACACATACTGTATTGAAATGTATTATATATCAGGTGTAATGTTGTGATGTTACCAACAGATGGAGTGGACGCTCTATCTAAAATTCAGTTTTCACTTCATTAGTGAAAGTCTATGGAGATTTTATGACTTTAATCTTCAGTTTTATCAAAAATCATAAGTCTGATCAGTCTGAAAAGGGATAGCAACTCAAGTCAGAACAGGTCTGAAGTCTGAGCAGAGTTTAGTGGTTGTAGCTTTAAAGCTCTAGGAGGAGATGCATTGAGAATTTTAGGTAAGAAGAATAATAATAACTAGATAGAGGAAGTTTATGATATAAACTTCAGTTGGCTTGAGAAAGCCTATCCTGAAAGTTAAATTTATTTGTAAAAGCTTAAAAAGTTGTTTAAGTTTACAGATAGATAGATGGAAAGAATTAGATCTTGAGCATATATACACTTGTTAGTTATTGCCTTGCGTTGTTTCTAGGCAGTTACTAAGGTGTCGTTATGTTCTTTGATCATAATTTAATCTTTAATCAATTGATGATCAATTTTGCTAGCAAGATTTAATGTTAATTATCTTGTTGCTAGCAAGATTTAGAATGAATTCCGAAGTCATTAGCAACATTTAACATAAATAAGCATGTTGCTGGCAAGAATTCGCTGAATTAGCATATTGGTAGCAAGATTTATTGTTAATTAACAAGTTGCTATCAAGATTTAGCATGATCTAGCATGTCACTAGTGAGAATTTGCGTGATCTAGCATGTTGCTAGCAAGATTTAACGTTAATTAACAAGACGCTATTGACATTTAGTGTGAACTAACATCTCGCTAGTGAGATTTGTTAATTCGTAGGTCGCTTGTGAGATTTAACATGAGTTAACATGTCACTGACGAGAATGAATGTTATTTAACAAGTCACTAGTGAGATTTAATGTTTTAAAGAACACAAGAGTCAGTTGACGCAGAGACTGGAGGTTATTGATGATTCAGCTGAACAGTGAGTGGTCTGAAATATCAAAGAATAATAATGAATATTAAATATAAATCTAAAATAAACAACATTTACATTGGTAATAAACATGAGTAAATAATTAATTGATTACAGAAGTGTTGCAATACTTGGTTAGTGCACAAAATGGCATCTAGGGAACATACATGGAGTTCTTTCATCATGAGGGATCATCGGTGTTGTAACGAAATACCAAAAAATAAATAATGCTTTTTGATCCCCAAAGTGTTGAAAATTGCAATTAGTTTATAAAAATGTTTACGGTTTAATTACATCCTTGGCTTTTAACGGTCAGTTTTCACTAATGTGAATACTTTGTTTTATTTCTATTTTAAAGATGTAATTAAGCATTATTAATATAGTCTTACCACTTTCTAAACAGACTGCAGTTCCACTGCATATATATGGAGCCCTTTATACATTTATTTACTATATAAGTGTGTGTATAGATAGATATGTATGTGTATATATATATATATGTGTATGTGTATATATATATATATGTGTATGTGTATATATATATATATGTGTATGTGTATATATATATATATATGTATATATATATATATATATATATATATATATATGTATATATATGTATATATATATGTATATATATGTATATGTATATATATATATATATATATATATATATGTGTGTGTGTGTGTGTGTGTGTGTGTATATAAAGCCTTTCTTCATGTGAAATAAAATAACTTAAATATTAGTATTTCTTAAATCATTCCTGCACAATTACAATGGGGATAGTAATGCTGTTTTTTCTAATCTCAAGCAGTTTTCAGATTGAATCGATCTGCCATGTCAGACTTCAGTTCAACACGGCAATTATAGCAGATAAAGGAATCAAGGCAATGTAATATTTACTCAGGCATAAGTTATAAATAAACTGACGCGAGTGCGCGAGGACGCGCGTTTGAACTTCATTGAGAGTTGCCGTTCCCATAGTAATCTACTCAGCGCAGCGGGGGGGAAGCCTTCACCGAGTAAACACGAATGAGAGTCACAATTTGGCCATATAAGTGCATAAATCTTCAAGCAAACACACTGCAGTGGTTACTTGATAATCGGAAACAATTTCCGTTTGATCATAAACTCTCTCACATAAATCTATTTTAGGAGATTATGATCTCTCTCTCCAGCAGTAATGGCGTCTTTGAAAAGCTTTGAGGCTTTGAATTGCAGCGCTCTGATTCGTTCAAACTTCAGTGCTCTCACTGACAGGGGTGTAATTTTGTGATATTATGTATGTAAAATATAGAGATTTAACTTACTAATTAAAGTAAAAAATCGATTGTAGACCTGCAAGTTTTTTTTTCAGGATTTAAAAAAATAAAATGCATGCCCATTGGAATGGACATGTTCACACATACTGTATTGAAATGTATTATATATCAGGTGTAATGTTGTGATGTTACCAACAGATGGAGTGGACGCTCTATCTAAAATTCAGTTTTCACTTCATTAGTGAAAGTCTATGGAGATTTTATGACTTTAATCTTCAGTTTTATCAAAAATCATAAGTCTGATCAGTCTGAAAAGGGATAGCAACTCAAGTCAGAACAGGTCTGAAGTCTGAGCAGAGTTTAGTAGTTGTAGCTTTAAAGCTCTAGGAGGAGATGCGTTGAGAATTTTAGGTAAGAAGAATAATAATAATAACTAGATAGAGGAAGTTTATGATATAAACTTCAGTTGGCTTGAGAAAGCCTATTGTGAAAGTTAAATTTATTTGTAAAAGCTTAACAAGTTGTTTAAGTTTACAGATAGATAGATGGAAAGAATTAGATCTTGAGCATATATACACTTGTTAGTTATTGCTTTGCGTTGTTTCTAGGCAGTTACTAAGGTGTCGTTATGTTCTTTGATCATAATTTAATCTTTAATCAATTAATGATCAATTTTGCTAGCAAGATTTAATGTTAATTATCTTGTTGATAGCAAGATTTAGTATGAATTCCGAAGTCATTAGCAACATTTAACATAAATAAGCATGTTGCTGGCAAGAATTAGCTGAATTAGCATATTGGTAGCAAGATTTATTGTTAATTAACAAGTTGCTATCAAGATTTAGCATGATCTAGCATGTCACTAGTGAGAATTTGCGTGATCTAGCATGTTGCTAGCAAGATTTAACGTTAATTAACAAGACGCTATTGACATTTATTGTGAACTAACATGTCGCTAGTGAGATTTGTTAATTCGTAGGTCGCTTGTGAGATTTAGGCCACGTCCACACGATGCCGGCGCGTTCCCTATCCGATCTTTTTTTTCCTCGTTCAAAAAAAAATATCAGCGTCCACACGATACCACTGAAACCGACTGAATCCGGTGTAGTTTATATGCCAGACCAGTATGGGGCGCTGTAATTCTGCCACAGATAATACACTATACACAGAGAAGACGACCTTGAGCATGCGCATTGTTGTTGCTGTTCAGTGTTGCCAGATTGCTAGTTACCTTTTTGTCACGTCCGATCGGGAAAAAATGCATTGGGCTGGTTGATCAAATTTGGGATGGTTTTTGATGCATAAAATCGCTCAATATTTTTCATTATTTATAAGAGTACGCACTTTGGGCTGGTATTTTTTTAAATTGGAGGGTTTTAAGCTGTAGCTGCGCTGGAATCTTCAGTACAATCTGGCAACACTGTTGCTGTTACTGTGACGCAGCCGACACGTGATGTGATGACATCATCGGTAAACAAAAAAATATACGGATTGGCCGTCCACACGAGTCCGCAAGGGTGTCGGATTCAGATCTATCCACTTTAGGACCCGGTATCAAAAGAGAGCGGATTCAGTCTCCCAAATCGCCGGATCAGTGTGGACGGAACGCCAATCCGATAAGAAATGTGTGCGGATGCAGTGATCCGCGTCTCCGTGTGGACGGGGCCTTAACATGAGTTAACATGTCACTGACGAGAATGAATGTTATTTAACAAGTCACTAGTGAGATTTAACGTTTTAAAGAACACAAGAGTCAGTTGACGCAGAGACTGGAGGTTATTGATGATTCAGCTGAACAGTGAGTGGTCTGAAATATCAAAGAATAATAATGAATATTAAATATTAATCTAAAATAAACAACATTTACATTGGTAATAAACATGAGTAAATAATTAATTGATTACAGAAGTGTTGCAATACTTGGTTAGTGCACAAAATGGCATCTAGGGAACATACATGGAGTTTTTTCATCATGAGGGATCATCGGTGTTGTAACGAAATACCAAAAAATAAATAACAATGCTTTTTGATCCCCAAAGTGTTGAAAATTGCAATTAGTTTATAAAAATGTTTACGGTTTAATTACAACCTTGGCTTTTAACGGTCAGTTTTCACTAATGTGAATACTTTGTTTTATTTCTATTTTAAAGATGTAATTAAGCATTATTAATATAGTCTTACCACTTTCTAAACAGACTGCAGTTCCACTGCATATATATGGAGCCCTTTATACATTTATTTACTATATAAATGTGTGTATAGATAGATATGTATGTGTGTGTATATATATATATATATATATATATATGTATGTGTGTGTGTGTGTATAAAGCCTTTCTTCATGTGAAATAAAATAACTTAAATATTAGTATTTCTTAAATCATTCCTGCTAAAGTACAATGAGGAGAGTAATGCTGTTTTTTCTAATCTCAAGCAGTTTTCAGATTGAATTGATCTGCCATGTCAGACTTCAGTTCAACACGGCAATTATAGCAGATAAATGAATCAACGCAATGTAATATTTGTATAAAGCCTTCCTCCATGGGAAACAAAATAACTTAAATATTAGTATTTTTAAAATAATTCCTGCTCATGTAATGCAGCAGAGTAATGCAGTTTTTTTGAACTCAAGCAGTTTACAGTTTGAAGCGATCTGCCATCGTTTTTGCATCCTTTTAAATACCTTATTTCATTTATTGTTTAAGTGTTCACAAAACATCGATCTATCAGCGAATCTGCTCAGGAAACGCGTTTGAACTCGAGAACAGGAGTCAGACTTTAGTTAAAAGCAGATAAAAGAATTAACACAATGTAACTATATACTCGAGAATTAGTTATAAATAACTTTGACTGTTAGACGCTGCATTTGAAGAGAGTCAGCGCGCGCTGCTCAGGGAAGCCATTTACATGCGTCTTCCCCGTGCAAACACGAGCGAGAGTCAGAATTCGGCAATAAAGTACATAAATGAGCGCTATAAATAAACTTAGGCGATTAGACGGTTATGCTTTGGCGCGAGTCCAGGAGGACGCGCGTTTAAACTTCACTTACCTTTCCTATAGTATCATAGTGCTCAACAGCGAAAATCCTTTGCCGAGTAAAGACGAATGAGAGTCAGAATTTGGCCATATAAGTGCATAAATCTTCAAGGAAACACGCTGCAGCGGTTACTTGATAATCGGAAACAATTTCCGTTTGATCATAAACTCTCTCACATAAATCTATTTTAGGAGATTATGATCTCTCTCTCCAGCAGTAATGGCGTCTTTGAAAAGCTTTGAGGCTTTGAATTGCAGCGCTCTGATTCGTTCAAACTTCAGTGCTCTCACTGACAGGGGTGTAATTTTGTGATATTATGAATGTAAAATAGAGAGATTTAACTTACTAATTAAAGTAAAAAATCGATTGTAGACCTGCAAGTTTTTTTTCAGGATTTAAAAAAATAAAATGCATGCCCATTGGAATGGACATGTTCACACATACTGTATTGAAATGTATTATATATCAGGTGTAATGTTGTGATGTTACCAACAGATGGAGTGGACGCTCTATCTAAAATTCAGTTTTCACTTCATTAGTGAAAGTCTATGGAGATTTTATGACTTTAATCTTCAGTTTTATCAAAAATCATAAGTCTGATCAGTCTGAAAAGGGATAGCAACTCAAGTCAGAACAGGTCTGAAGTCTGAGCAGAGTTTAGTGGTTGTAGCTTTAAAGCTCTAGGAGGAGATGCATTGAGAATTTTAGGTAAGAAGAATAATAATAATAATAATAAGTTTAGATACAATATCACTAAGTTGGCTTTCTCAAGCCAACTTAATAATAAGTTTAGATACAATATCACTAAGTTGGCTTTCTCAAGCCAACTTAATAAGTTTAGATACAATATCACTAAGTTGGCTTTCTCAAGCCAACTTAATAATAATAATAAGTTTAGATACAATATCACTAAGTTGGCTTTCTCAAGCCAACTTAATAACTAGATAGAGGAAGTTTATGATATAAACTTCAGTTGGCTTGAGAAAGCCTAGCCTGAAAGTTAAATTTATTTGTAAAAGCTTAAAAAGTTTTAAAAGTTTACAGATGGATAGATGGAAAGAATTAGATCTTGAGCATATATACTCTTGTTAGTTATTGCCTTGCGTTGTTTCTAGGCAGTTACTAAGGTGTCGTTATGTTCTTTGATCATAATTTAATCTTTAATCAATTGATGATCAATTTTGCTAGCAAGATTTAATGTTAATTATCTTGTTGCTAGCAAGATTTAGTATGAATTCTGAAGTCATTAGCAACATTTAACATAAATAAGCATGTTGCTGGCAAGAATTTGCTGAATTAGCATATTGTTAGCAAGATTTATCGTTAATTAGCTTAAAAAGTTTTGAGAGTTTAAACTTAAAAATAAGTTATAATTATGCTTTTTGATCCCCAAAGTGTTGGAAAATTGTAATTAGTTTAAAAAAATGTTTACGGTTTAATTACATCCTTGGCTTTTAACGGTCAGTTTTCACTAATGCGAAAAATACTTTGTTTAATTTCTATTTTAAAGCTGTAATTAAGCATTATTAGTATAGGCTAATCACTTTCAAAAGAGACTGCAGTTACACTGCATGTATATGTAGCCTTTTATATATACTAAATAGATGTGTATATATATATATACCGTATTTTCCCGCATATATCCCGCGGGTTATACCAGATTTTACAAACCCCGCAGGGGGGGTGCGGGATATATAAGGGTGCGGACTATATCACACATTTTTTACACGTAATAATATTTCAATATAAGAAAAAATTGCGTTTTTTTCTTTCTGGCACGGGTTGTCTGGCCTCTGTACTGTCAGTCTTACAGCTGGCGCTGATAGGCTGTCTGACCGGTGATGTGTCGGCGCGATCTGCCTGTCCTCCGAACGCGGAAGTAGCGGAGCGATCGATCTGTCGACGAGGGGCGGCGGCGTCAAAAGAGCCATATGCAGCCATCAAAAGAGCCATAGGTTCCCGATCCCTGTCTTATTGTTTGAATTTCGCGCACAAGCACTGTTTACCGAGCCTGAACAGTTATGGATAATTAACGTCATGCGAGCAACATTTGAAATTCGAATCGTGAACTTCCACAAAAAAATGCATGGGTGCGGGATATCTGAGGGTGCGGATTATACCAATAATTTTTTACACAAACCCCCAAAACCCGCGGGATATATGAGGGTGCGGATTATCTGCGTCTGCGGATTATATGCGGGAAAATACGGTATATATATATATATATATATATATATATAATATGTATAGAGGTGTGTGTGTGTGTGTATATATATATATATATATATATGATACTGTGAATAATACTTTGTTTTATTTCTATTTTAAAGCTGTAATTAAGCATTATTAATATAGGCTAATCACTTTCAAAAGAGACTGCAGTTACACCACAGTTACACTATATGTAGCCTTTTATATATACTAAATAGATGTGTGTGTATATATATATATATATATATATATAAATAAATGGTACTGTGATACTGTGAATAATACTTTGTTTTATTTCTATTTTAAAGATGTAATTAAGCATTATTTATGTAGTCTTACCACTTTCAAAACAGACAGCAGTTACACTGCATGTATATGGAGCCCTTTATATTTACAATATAGATGTAGATAGATAGATATGCATGTATGTGTGTGAATAAATTTACGCGCTATAAATAAACGTAGGCGCTTAGGCGTGGACGCGCGAATGCGGGAGGACGCGCGTATATGGAGCCTCTAATACATACTTTTTAGATGTATATGTAAATCCTTCCTTCATGGGAAACAAACTTAAATATTAGTATTTTTAAAATAATTCCTGCTAAAGTACAATGAGGAGAGTAATGCAGTTTTTTCTAATCTCAAGCAGTTTTCAGATTGACTCGATCTGCCATGTCAGACTTCAGTTCAACACGGCAATTATAGCAGATAAAGGAATCAACGCAATGTAATATTTGTATAAAGCCTTCCTCCATGGGAAACAAAATAACTTAAATATTAGTATTTTTAAAATAATTCCTGATCATGTAATGCAGCAGAGTAATGCAGTTTTTTTAACTCATGCAGTTTACAGTTTGAATCGATCTGCCATCGTTTTTGCATCCTTTTAAATACCTTATTTCATTTATTGTTTAAGTGTTCACAAAACATCGATCTATCAGCGAATCTGCTCAGGAAGCGCGTTTGAACTCGAGAACAGGAGTCAGACTTTAGTTAAAAGCAGATAAAAGAATTAACACAATGTAACTATATACTCAAGAATTAGTTATAAATAACTTTGACTGTTAGACGCTGCATTTGAAGAGAGTCAGCGCGCGCTGCTCAGGGAAGCATTTTACATGTATCTGCCTTCCCCATGCAAACACGAGCGAGAGTCAGAATTCGGCAATAAAGTACATAAATGAGCGCTATAAATAAACTTAGGCGATTAGACGGTTATGCTTTGGCGCGAGTCCAGGAGGACGCGCGTTTAAACTTCACTTACCTTTCCTATAGTATCATAGTGCTCAACAGCGAAAATCCGTCGCCATGTAAAGACGAATGAGAGTCAGAATTCGGCCATATAAGTGCATAAATCTTCAAGGAAACACGCTGCAGCGGTTACTTGATAATCGGAAACAATTTCCGTTTGATCATAAACTCTCTCACATAAATCTATTTTAGGAGATTATGATCTCTCTCTCCAGCAGTAATGGCGTCTTTGAAAAGCTTTGAGGCTTTGAATTGCAGCGCTCTGATTCGTTCAAACTTCAGTGTTCTCACTGACAGGGGTGTAATTTTGTGATATTATGAATGTAAAATAGAGAGATTTAACTTACTAATTAAAGTAAAAAATCGATTGTAGACCTGCAAGTTTTTTTTCAGGATTTAAAAAAAAAAATGCATGCCCATTGGAATGGACATGTTCACACATACTGTATTGAAATGTATTATATATCAGGTGTAATGTTGTGATGTTACCAACAGATGGAGTGGACGCTCTATCTAAAATTCAGTTTTCACTTCATTAGTGAAAGTCTATGGAGATTTTATGACTTTAATCTTCAGTTTTATCAAAAATCATAAGTCTGATCAGTCTGAAAAGGGATAGCAACTCAAGTCAGAACAGGTCTGAAGTCTGAGCAGAGTTTAGTGGTTGTAGCTTTAAAGCTCTAGGAGGAGATGCTCTGAGAATTTTAGGTAAGAAGAATAATAATAATAACTAGATAGAGGAAGTTTATGATATAAACTTCAGTTGGCTTGAGAAAGCCTATCCTGAAAGTTAAATTTATTTGTAAAAGCTTAAAAAGTTGTTTAAGTTTACAGATAGATAGATGGAAAGAATTAGATCTTGAGCATATATACACTTGTTAGTTATTGCCTTGCGTTGTTTCTAGGCAGTTACTAAGGTGTCGTTATGTTCTTTGATCATAATTTAATCTTTAATCAATTGATGATCAATTTTGCTAGCAAGATTTAGAATGAATTCCGAAGTCATTAGCAACAATTAACATAAATAAGCATGTTGCTGGCAAGAATTCGCTGAATTAGCATATTGGTAGCAAGATTTATTGTTAATTAACAAGTTGCTATCAAGATTTAGCATGATCTAGCATGTCACTAGTGAGAATTTGCGTGATCTAGCATGTTGCTAGCACGATTTAACGTTAATTAACAAGACGCTATTGACATTTAGTGTGAACTAACATGTCGCTAGTGAGATTTGTTAATTCGTAGGTCGCTTGTGAGATTTAACATGAGTTAACATGTCACTGACGAGAATGAATGTTATTTAACAAGTCACTAGTGAGATTTAATGTTTTAAAGAACACAAGAGTCAGTTGACGCAGAGACTGGAGGTTATTGATGATTCAGCTGAACAGTGAGTGGTCTGAAATATCAAAGAATAATAATGAATATTAAATATAAATCTAAAATAAACAACATTTACATTGATAATAAACATGAGTAAATTATTAATTGATTACAGAAGTGTTGCAATACTTGGTTAGTGCACAAAATGGCATCTAGGGTACATACATGGAGTTTTTTCATCAAGAGGGATCATCGGTGTTGTAACGAAATACCAAAAAATAAATAACAATGCTTTTTGATCCCCAAAGTGTTGGAAAATTGCAGTTAGTTTATAAAAATGTTTACGGTTTAATTACATCCTTGGCTTTTAACGGTCAGTTTTCACTAATGTGAATAATACTTTGTTTTATTTCTATTTTAAAGATTTAATTAAGCATTATTAATATAGTCTTGCCACTTTCAAAACAGACTGCAGTTACACTACATGTATATGGAGCCCTTTATACATTTATTTACTATATAAATGTGTGTAGAGATAGATAGATAGATATGTATGTGTATATATATATATATATATATATATATGTGTGTGTGTGTGTGTGTGTGTGTATAAAGCCTTTCTTCATGTGAAATAAAATAACTTAAATATTAGTATTTCTTAAATCATTCCTGCACAATTACAATGGGGATAGTAATGCTGTTTTTTTCTAATCTCAAGCAGTTTTCAGATTGAATCGATCTGCCATGTCAGACTTCAGTTCAACACGGCAATTATAGCAGATAAAGGAATCAAGGCAATGTAATATTTACTCAGGCATAAGTTATAAATAAACTTAAGTGCTTTGACGCGAGTGCGCGAGGACGCGCGTTTGAAGTTCATTGAGAGTTGCCGTTCCCATAGTAATCTACTCAGCAGGCGAAAGCCTTTGCCGAGTAAACACGAATGAGAGTCAGAATTTGGACATATAAGTACATAAATCGTCAAGGAAACACGCTGCAGCGGTTACTTGATAATCGGAAACAATTTCCGTTTGATCATAAACTCTCTCACATAAATCTATTTTAGGAGATTATGATCTCTCTCTCCAGCAGTAATGGCGTCTTTGAAAAGCTTTGAGGCTTTGAATTGCAGCGCTCTGATTCGTTCAAACTTCAGTGCTCTCACTGACAGGGGTGTAATTTTGTGATATTATGTATGTAAAATAGAGAGATTTAACTTACTAATTAAAGTAAAAAATCGATTGTAGACCTGCAAGTTTTTTTTTTCAGAATTTAAAAAAATAAAATGCATGCCCATTGGAATGGACATGTTCACACATACTGTATTGAAATGTATTATATATCAGGTGTAATGTTGTGATGTTACCAACAGATGGAGTGGACGCTCTATCTAAAATTCAGTTTTCACTTCATTAGTGAAAGTCTATGGAGATTTTATGACTTTAATCTTCAGTTTTATCAAAAATCATAAGTCTGATCAGTCTGAAAAGGGATAGCAACTCAAGTCAGAACAGGTCTGAAGTCTGAGCAGAGTTTAGTGGTTGTAGCTTTAAAGCTCTAGGAGGAGATGCTCTGAGAATTTTAGGTAAGAAGAATAATAATAATAATAATAATAATAATAATAAGTTTAGATACAATATCACTAAGTTGGCTTTCTCAAGCCAACTTAATAATAATAATAAGTTTAGATACAATATCACTAAGTTGGCTTTCTCAAGCCAACTTAACAAAGATAAAAATATAAATATTTTTTAACAATACAAATCTTTACTATCACTTTTTTATCAGTTTAACACATCCTCGCTGAATAAAAGTATTAATATTTATTCATTTTAATTTGAACGATAGTTTATTTCGACACAAAAGATTTCTATTTCAAATTAGAGATGTTTTTTTTAACTTTTATTTCATCAAAGAATCACAAAAAAAAATTGTTGCTTGAAAAAAAAAAAAAAACCTTAACGTAAATAAAATAAAACTAAAAAATACTTATTTTATTTCAGCTAGTTGCCAAGGCAACATTTCTCTACTTTGTTTAGTTTCACTTGATGTAACAACTAAAACAACTAAATATTTATAAAAAGCAACAGACTTTTTAAAAGACTTAATGAAAATGACAAAAACATAAATATTAATAACAGTTATTAAAAATAGTATTTTCATATGTTTTCCCGCTCTGAATCCAGGGTTATTATAGTTAACTAAAACTAAAAGAATAATTTAAAAAAACAATATGTCAGTGATACTAGTTTAGATACACATTGGTTTAAAAGTCAAGATTTAATAAATAATTTTAATTCAATAAAATATCTCTCGAATCAAAACCCGGTCTGTCAGTGTTACTCCATAAAACATCAAAGGCTCTGATTGGCTGTAATTGTGTCGCGCTGCGTTTTTGAAGAGACTTGCATCCTATAAATAAAGAATGAAAAACAATTAAAATAAAGAGCACATTCACCTTTTATCTTCCAGAGGATGTTCGTTGCCATTCGCATCGGCCGTGTAATTCTGCTGGAATCACAGATGAACACAAACTTGAGAAAAACAGCGTGTGAAACTCCTGACAATTCACTACATTAAATGACATCGGGTTCAAACAACATCTGCATGGTTAAAACACACACACACACACACACACACACACACACACACACTGGCTGATCTGAACACCCAGAGGGCATCAGACGCGCAGCTGAGACTGACAGTGAGCCGCACACACACCTGAGTGTTATCAGAGTTAATAGCAGAAGCAGCGTTAGAGACGGCCGAGTGTCGGTCCAGCGGAGCTCCGGCTTCCTGCAGCTCCTGAGAGACTCGCTTCATCACTGACACACCGTCCTGACGCAACACAGCGATACAGAGGTGTTAAACTCTCACACACACACACTCTCTCACACACACACGCTCACACCGTCCTGACGCAACACAGCGATACAGATGCATCAATCTCACTCTCTATTTCACTCTCTCACACACTCACACACACTTGCGCTCTCTCTCTCACACACACACACTTGCTCGCTTTCTCTCACACACACACACACACATCAATACACATTCAAAAACATTCAATATTTGCAGGCAGTAAATCTGGTGATGATGTCAGAATGGCAGAGCCTGAAACATGCCAAAAATGCATTAAAGTCAACAGAATCAGCTTGTGATGATGCGAGACAAACACACAACGTGCATCAGTAGAGGAGCGTGCGCTGATGAATCCTTCACAGTAAAACAAACATCAGCTTCTTCCGGCCATGATCTCACAGCATGCGAGGAAAACCGATGAGCGAACTCAAAGAGCAAAGGGAGGAGAAGAGAGGAGGAGAGGAGGAGCAGCTCACCTGACTGCTGTTGACGAATGGAGGCTGAGACACTCCATTCATCAGACTAAGATCTGACACCATAACTGTGAGAATACTCTCAATCTACAGGGGAAGGAGACGGAGTGAGAGAGGAGGAAGAAGAAGTGAGTGATAAAGGAAGCGCTAAGGAGGAAGGAAAGACTAGATGAAGGGTTAGTAGAGCCAAGTCACCCATTTTACACAAACCAGAGCTTTCAGTTAAAGGTTTTCGAAGGATCTTTTATTATTTCAGTTCGTGTTATTTTTGTGATTTAGGTTTCATTTGCTCTCATTTGTACATGCGATTGAACGCAGTGAAATGTTTTTCCTTGAGCAACGACAAACAGAAGCAGCAATGCATTAAACATGCATGACACACACACATAATAATAATAATAATAAATAGAATAAAGATTAATATATTTATTATTTTCTATAAAAAAATATGGCATGAGAAAAACCTTTTCCGTATAATATAATATGTAAGGGAGAAAAATAATAGATTTTTATGGAATGTATACAAAACAGTATCTGGATAATTAAATTTAATAATCTGATTACGGAGAATAATAATAATAATCCAATTAAATGATTACATTGATATATATAAAAGGTTTTTTCAACTGTACTTGCATGAATTTGCATTTCCTTCAGTCTTATTACTTGCATTATGGTGTTAAAGTGTTTTACATTTGCCCCAAAATATAACTTTTTTTGTCATTAAAAAACAAAAACAGGCCAGATAAGAGAAAACGTGACGCAAAAGTAACTAATGTAAGGAGTTTAAAGAGCAATATTGTAATTTTTTTTTAAATTGTCAATGATTACATACATTTGATTTGATTAAAAAAACAAATTTTATATATATATAAAAAAAAGTGTTATATATATTTAAAAAATATTTAATTAAGTGTAATCAAATTTGATTAAAATCAGCATAACAAATATGATATATTCTTATTTATATTTCACTTTACTGCTTTTAATTGAATTATATTAGTTTTAGTTACTTCCAGTTAGAATTTAAACCATTAATAATAACATTTTATAAAAAAAAGTATTGTATTATTAAAAATGTAACTATACAATAAATTATAAAAATTCCCAGCTATTTATATTAGAGCTTAAGGTGACATTTCTAATTTTGGAGCATCAAATGTTTTCATATCTAATGATATACATCTAACGATATAGATATATATAAAATTATATATTATAATTATAGAATATAAATATAATAGATATAACATTATATATAAATATATATACATTATAAATAACAAAATGATTATATTTATTTTAAATATTACATTTTATATTTATTATTTATCAATAATAAAGTTTTTTTTTTATTAATACAAAATTATATATAAATATTTTAATTACCAAAAAATAAAATTAATAGTTGTAGTTAACAGTAATAACACTGGATCAAACTCAGTGTAATGAATGACTTAATTATTACTCTTGTGTTTTTAGAGCTGCTTCTCCGTTTGCATCACTGATCATTTCTCTCCTGTTTATCACTGTAATGGTGAAGAGCAAACATCACTCATTATCGGCAAAACCTGATTAGATCCTGAAACGAGGATCAATTCTCACTGTGGGTCAAAACGCATCCAAATCCCAACTCACCTGACTCACATCGTCCGGAGAGCGTCTGCCCGCAGGTGCATCCGTCTCATCGCCTGCTTTCACTTTCCTCTTCTTCTTCGGTCCGGCACTTGCTGTGGACGGGATGGTTTTCTGCTGAAACTCCTTCAGCTGCAGAACGAAACAACAGCAACGATAAACACACAGACTGAGATTAAACAAACAAACATCAGGCATACATGTGCGCAGATATAATTACAACACAATCATAATTCACTTTTCACAACAAAAGAATGTAAAGCTTCCTAAAAGTGCAGGTCCAAATCAGGGTTATTATTGTTAATTAAAACTAAAACTACTAAAAACATTTCTCTTAATTGAATTAAAGCTGAAAATATGAATATAATCAATAAATAAACTTTACTAAAGCGAAATTAGAAATATTGCCGTGGCATTAAATTGAAATAAGTTAAATAAAATAAATAAAAAGCAAAACTGACGTAAAAATTAAAGTAAATATTTAAAAATTACAAAAGTACACCACAAAATTGCTAGCATGGAAACTAAAACTATAAAAATAAAAGCCAATTGAAAATATGAATAAAACTAACGATAAAAGGCATTGAGCAAAAACGAGAGGAAAAGTGAGATGATCCTGTATTTGTTTGATATCGTTTTATATATTTTGACAATCAGACATTGATTTTTTTGGACAATTGGAAACTGAAAATACAGTCTTCAAGTCTTTCTATTTTAAAGGGTTCGTTTACCCCAAAAACTATAATCATTACAACCATAATTTACTCCCCCTCAAATTATCCTCAGCGGGCAGGACTTTCTCCTTTCATCCGAACACAATCAGAGTTACATTAACAAATATCCCGGCTCTTCCCGGGTCTAGTATGGGAAGAGATTTGGAAGCCCTAAAAAACACATCCACCCATCATAAAAGAAATCAATGCTTTTTTTTTTAAAGAAAAATATCCATATTTGTAACTTTATAAACAACAATCACTGGTTTCCGGCTGTACGTGAGTCAAATTCGGGTGGAAAAGTGACCTCTGACCCGCCATTGCTTATTAAAAACATGATAATTTGTGAGAGGTCAGAGGTCACCAAAACCCGACCCGCGTACGGCCGTATTGGAAACCAGTGATTGGCGTTTATAAAGTTATAAACAAGGACATTTGTCTTCAGAAGGCCTTTATTAATCCCTTGATTTCTTTTCTGATGGATGGATGTGTTTTTAGGGCTTTCAAATCTCAGTCTCCATTCACTCCCATTATAAAGCTGGGATGAGCCGGGATATATCCGGGAACTCATTGTGTTCGGATGAAAGGAGAAAGTCCTGCACACTTGGGATAATTTGAGGGGGAGTAAATTATTATGTTACTAAATTAAACTTTGCTCAATGCCTTTTATCGTTACTAAAGATATTAGCTATTTACATTTAATTTATTTTACAATTATGGACTAATGTTCATTTTTGGAGGGAATAACCCATTAATTCATGCATTGCATGCCATTTCTTTGTAATTAATAGTGTAATGTAACATGCGCATGTGTAATTAAGAGTGTAAATTGTGTCTAAACCCAGATTTTGTTGAGTGGAAGAACAGAAACTCTCTTAAGCAAATCAAGCTTTAATGCGCCAGTGATTCTGACAGACAGAAACGACTCAATCAATAACGAGTTTAAGCTCGGAGTCACCGTGAACTGCAAACTAAATCAAGATAACCGTGTCATCAGATACAGGGTTCTCCGGCGGGACAGATCTGTGATTCAGCTGTCGTGTGACGGAGCAACAACTTAAATACCAAAGTTGATATTTTCAAGAAGTTACAGCAGCTGTTTTCCTCAGTTCAGACGCTTCATATTCAACAAGACCATTTGAACTGAGTAATGACGATAATGTGTCTTTAAAGCTGCTGTTACTGCAGAATTAGGTTGTTTTTCCTGTGTGTCTAACAGTAGAGAGCAGCGCTTGCAACATCAAGGTCATGGGTTTGATTCTCAGTGAAAGCAAGAACTGATTAGAATGTCAATGTGTTTCTTGAATGCAATGATAAAAGCAGCTGATAAATGCAGGAATGTAAATGTAAGTTCGCAATATTTTATTACACAATATATCGGTATATATACACGTTTAATATACGTTAACGTATAATACATATTTAATTGTAATACTATTGTTATGAGAAGATTTGTCTGATATCACTTGGGGAAAAAAAGGGAAAATACGGTTCAGATCAACATGTGCAGCTCAAGCTTGTCAACTAAAGTCTCTCCATTAAATCCACGAGTCAAACAACACAATTATGATGTTTTGGTTATAATGTCATGGAGCTGATATGACAGACTGGAGCTGCACATGTTGATCTGAACCGTATTTTCTTTCTATGAAATGACTTCATACAATTAATATTTATCGGTCAATATATCGGTTATCATCACTTAAGCAGCTTTAAAATAATCTGTATATAAAGCGTTATTAAATTAAAGCTGACTTGACCTAGTGCACATGAGAGAGTGAGAGAGAGAGAGAGAGAGAGAGAGAGAGAGAGAGAGAGAGAGAGAGAGACAGACAGACAGAGAGAGAGAGAGACACACACACACACACACACACACACACACCCAGCTGTTTCAGTTACAGTTCTTATTCTAATTACTCTAATTTAACATTATTTTCCACTAATTCACATTGTTGTTTTTAATCCTGTAAGTTCAGTAGCTGACCCCAAAACACAACATTAGCACTGGCGTTCACCTAGAGACACTTTTCCATTTCCGACAGGATAAATATAACTATAAACCCGAGAACAGACACAAACTCTGATTCAGGCTTTACGGGCCGTCGATCCCCGAGCTTTCCTGACAACCGCGCCCGACCCAGAGCGCTGGAAGCCGGACGCGGGCCCGCGAACAGGCCGGTAGACGTGGAATGTCAACATGACGCAACGCGCTCGAAAGCGATCCGGTCGCAGGCGACAGCGGCCATACGTTACAAAACAGAGAGAAACACCGTGTTGAAACGCGTAAATGTACCTTTTTCTTGGCTGCAGCGAGTTTGATTTGCCTGTTCTGGTCCGCCATCCTCTCAGCTGAGCGAACGGCACCACGTCATCAGATGATGCGTGCGCGTCCGTGTGTGAGAGCGTGCGCATGCGCGCGAGAGAGTCGCTGTGGAATCCGACAGCCAGAGCAAATAGTAGTTAGTTACTGATTGCAAAATACTTGGCAAAAAGAGTAGTTAGTAATTGCATTGCACATTTAAGGGTTTATCACATTGATCTGAATGGATAATCTTTGTACCATATTGATATAAAAGCGCAAAGAGAAAGAAAAATATTCCATTATTGAGCTAACTTTTTAAACTTAAAATATGAGGGCTTATTTCATATAAATATATTGGGTCAAAGACAGTCAGATGACAAAATAAATAAAAATATCTTTAACGTAATAATAACAATAATAAATAATAATAATAATAAAATAATAAATATACTAAAAATAAAACAACAGCAAAACCCACCAAAAAAAAAAAAAAAAGGCACAGGTAAATTGCAATAGATAAAAAAAGGAAAACCAGTAAATTATTAAATGCCTAATGGTTTAGTAGCTGGTGAAAATAAGTTCATTAATTAATCTATTTTATCTCTTTATACCTCACTCATTATAGTACTATAATCAGAGTTTGAAATAGAAGATATAAAGGGTTTCCAAATATTCTTTAAAAAAAGACCTTTCTTAAAATAAGTGCATGTGTTTTCATCCAATCATATTAGTTTGCCATCTGTTAGCATTCCCATTCGAATCAGATGAGGTTTCTGGTGAATACTTGAAATGTTCATCCAACCCTTTAAATCAAACAATGATGTGCTGCTTTTGTCCGGCAGACGGTGAGGGAAGCGGCAGAGACGTGCAGGAAACTCCACATGCCTTTCCCAGTATAACCAGTGAACTCTCCGAGAAACCGGAGGACTTCTACGTGTTCAAAGGCCCAAACGCTCCAGCCGTGACACACATCCCTCTCTTCAATGCGCTCAACTGTGGAGGCGAGTTATGATCTCACAATATCCTGAATAAGGCTGAAACTGTGTTTCATCAGATTACATTGAGGAGTGGAGGAACAAATATGCCACTTTTCAAGTTATCTCTAAACTAATGGAGGTCGCTGGAAAAAACATCACAAACAACAGAGTGAAACTGCTGGAGGCGATCCGTCTGGCCATAAGATTACACAAATAATGAATAAATAAGTATCAGTAATGTGCAGTTCTGAAATAAGACTTGAGACATGTTGAATGCACATTAAAACACATGAACGAAGCAAGAGGCCAAACATTATGTTACTTTTCTGTTTAATATGTTAAACAATTGGCTTCTCTCTTTCACACACAATGATGAATATTATAGACGAACATCTAATTCAACGGAAAAACTGAGGAGGGACAAACAAGTTTCAAAGTAATGATCAGATCTGAGAACTTTCATTTGAAAATACCTTAAAAAGAGAATTGAATTGAATTAGAAAATAAACAGGCAGCAAAAAAAGGGAAATAATGTTTTAGAATTTTTTTTACAACAATAAATCTTCGATCTGAATCAGAGAGAACCGTAATTTGAATATTACATCACAGAATTATAACATGTGCTGTAGATAGTGATGCTGGATAATGGCAGATTTCATATAATATTTCAGAAAAGGACAAAATGGAGAGTGCATTTGATGACTAGAAGAGGGCGCCGAAGCCCAACGCTTGGAAAGGCTGAATTCAATGTTTGATGTAATAAAATGTAACAAAAAAGTGATAAAAATGTATTTCTTTTAAGAGAAATAAAAACACAACATTAATGACCCCTACAGTGTCCAAAAGTGCTGGTCTTACAAGTTCGATTAAACCATCAGCATGCAATGAAAACGTTCACTTTAAAAATATTTCAGAACAAAGAACAAAATATGAAACGTTTGGCATAAAACTACAGCTGCATTTTTATTTTCCTACGCACATAAAACAAGCTGACGGGAAAAAGCAAATATTGATTACGACATAATAAGTTATTCATGTTTTTTTGGGTATCATTATTTTTTTCGAATGACAGTCTGGACATAAATAATTTTTTGATGATTTATGTGATTATGCATTTATTTCAAAATTGTTGATGTGATGTGTTCAACTGGTCAGTATCATTTATTATTGATAATCACCTTATTTACAGTGAATGCATCATATTTAAAAAGATGTTCCTTGAGAAGGAAGGAGACGCTGACGGTGTGCTGATGGGTTGTGTCTGAAATCACGGTCTGTCCCGTTAAATAGGGCAGTATTTGAGGGAACAGCCATTTATAGTGCTGTCCGAAACTAAAGTGGATGTTATCAAGTGAACTCATTCAATCCCACAATGCACTACAATAACGAGCGAACAACAGCTAGAAAATACCCACAATGCACTGTGAGAGTGATTGGGTTGCCAATTTCCAGCTCAACACCTGCCCATTTCACGAAAAACCTTACAAAATAACTTACAAAATAATGTGATTTTATAGAGTTAAAGAAGGTTGATAAGCATTTTACCCAGGAAAATGTGAATAAAAGGTCCAGGTGGAAACAAGTTTGGATAAACATGCATCATTTGTCAGTAGAGAGAATAAGCCCGATATATGAGTGAAAAGTGCCCAATACATGATGAGAATTAAGCAACTAGTAGTAATAAAGCAATAAATGTAATAAAGTAATAAATGTATTTCACCAATACACACCGCACGAAAAAACAAAACTAACGCGTTTACCTTTGTGTTGCACTTTAACTCGTGAACGTGAAGTTCAACTAAGTAAACTTAGGGATGAACTGATATTTTGGCCAATAACTCTTTGTATTTGAAAGCCGATAACTGATATATTGGGCGATACATTGAAATCCCAATTTGAGATTTGAGAGATTTTTTCATTAGAGAGCCTGATTAAAAAAAAAAAAGTATCTCCATTAAATCCACGAGTCAAACACACAATTATGATGTTCTGGTTATAATTTCATGGAGCTGATATGACAGACTATGGCAGACATGTTGATCTGAACCGTATTTTCCTTTTTTGAATGGATTTTAATCTTATTTTAAGCGATTCAATCCATCATGATGAACATCTGAAGCATCTCAAGAGATAATGCATTATTTATCAGCTTTAATATATCAGATAAATCTTCTTATGACCAGAGTTCAGGACGCTGGACAGGAGTCGTCCCATATTCAATTTAAACTCATTCAGGTCTGATCTGATGCCCCACAAAATTAAAAACTAGCCTGGTTTCTTTTTCAGGTCAAATTGCAACACAAAGCTTCAAATCTAGTTTAACTCACTAACCTCCAGGAACCTCTGAGCTACAAACGCTGCCATTATTAAACACCTGCTGGACGAGAAGAGAAGAGCGAGATGTTGAGAAGGGTGTCTCCAGGGTCTTCAGATGAGCGCTGCTGTGCGGGTACAAGACACGAACCCCCCATTTCACAGACAAGTCTAAAGTCTTTAATGCTGGCTCAGTTGAAACCAGGCCATAGTTTGCAGAAGCTGAAGATCTAAATGCAGTAATTTAATAGAGTAATCAGGCATAATTTAATAGAGTAATCAAGGGCAAAACGGAGAGCAGACAATCCAAAATGACAATAAACAAGAAAACACAAGCATATATAATCATTTATCCAAAGCAACTTGCATTGACAATCAAGAAACACATTGACATTCTAATCAGTTCTTGTTTTTCCTGGGAATCGAACCCATGACTTTGGTGTTGCAAGCGCCACACTCTACTGTTAGAGATGCAGGAAAACATCCGTTTAAAATAAACGCTGAACAGAGACGGAGCTCGTAATAAAACAAGAATCAACATTAGGTTGGATTTTCAGAGATGGCGAGAACTAAGGGATTTGAAAGTGATGCAGAGATGATGTTTTAATTATTCAACAGGTGAATAAGTGTTTTATTGAATAGATAAACTCATATCAGAGTTCACTGTATTGTGAAAGCTCATATTCATCTGCACAGCAGTTATAATCAGTTATATAATCAGTTCTTGTTTTTCCTGGGAATCAAACCCATGACCTTGATGTTGCAAGCGCCACAAAATCTCCTGTTTGAGATGCAAGAAAGCCCTTGTTACCAAGGGTTATTACATTTAACTAAAACTAAAACATTCAAATAAAAAAAATTCTGATCTCTAATCTTAAAATAAAATTAACGTTAACTTTTAAAATACAAAAAAGCTTTAGAAATACACCAAATAAAAATACAATTAATTAATAAAAATTATACAGAGAGGTTTTAAAAAGGCAAAAAAGTATAAAAATAAAAATGACTAAAACTTTAACGAAAGGAAATATATAAACAATCCTTTTAAATATGAACAAAAACGATTGTGTCAATAACACAAAAAATAACACTGATTTGAAAAAACAACAACAATAAAATACATAATATAATAAAAAATAATTCTATATAATATAAATATAATTATCAAGTGTAATCATGGTTTTGCTGTATTTTCTTTCTGGATATTTAAATTATTTATATTTTCTTTGCTTTCCCTGGGAATAAATCTAATATGTTCCTTCGTGCTTGAATTTCATTAAGCAATAAATAATAGCAGGCCATTAATAAAATCAACAATATCACAGATTGGATTAGGAGATGCCTGCCAATTAAAATATTGCATTACTTCGTCACTGATCCAATTAATTCAACTGTTCTCTAAATATAGTGTTATGTCCAGATCATTCGATATCATGTAGAAAACAACACACATGATTATCACAACAAAACTAACATAACAAAATACTTATAATCTCCATTTCAGGGACTCTTATTAGCTGCATAGCTCTAATATGAAACATCAAATTGATCAATTATGGACTGGACGGTGTGTGTGTGTGTGTGTGTGTGTGTGTGTGTGTGTGTGTGTGTGAGTGATCCCATTGTAATTTCCGTCAGCTGTCACGTCAGTCACTCCCCTTGTTAGTCTCGTCACCTGTTCCTTGTTATCTTGTGTATAAAAGCCCTCATGTGTTCCTTTGTCTTTGTGAGCTGTTCGTGTTCCCGCCCATTAAACAGAATATTTCCATTCATCTCCTCGCCGGCACATCATAGATGTGGCTGTTATTTTGTGTTTTTCAGTAGTGCCTTTAACCCTGTGAACACTAACTCTGCAGAAAAGATATTGTGTAACGGAACGAAATCTGCAGAAAACAGACTGTGCGACCAGATAGAGATACACCTGTATTACAATAACACAGATCTGAGATGTTATAGTGCAAAATGTTTCAACACCCCGCCTTTCATATTGCCCTATTTATCTGATACAAATTAAACAAAGTTCTGTACTAAAAGAATTCAAATAAGTTTAAACTCGTTATTATGTCGGTGACATTAGTCCTCTGTGTCTTAGACCTTGATGAAATTCTGTATGTTTTTGAGAAATATTAATATAAGAAAGAAATATTAAATGTAATCAGAAAGGGAAAAAACGGCCTACACATTTTTTAATATTATACCAAATATTAAATGAAAGATTTAGACATTATATATAACTTTAAAGTTGAAAAGTGCCAAAACTTTTCTATATGAGCAGAAAAGTCTTAAATGTTTGCATAATGCTTTTATGTTTAATGGGTTGTTTAATTTAAAGCGATAACATTTGTTTGCTGATTTAGTTGTAAAATTTAATAAATTAAATATATTTAAATCTAAAACAGTTCTGTCTATGAAGTGCTCGACGAAACCTTTAACTTTTCTTCTAATGGTACAAATGTTAAATCACTAAACATTAAACTGGAAATATTCAATTAATATATGTATAAAGACAGATGTTCATATCTCTAATATATATATATATATATATATATATATATATATATATATGCTTGACTTTGAATGCAATATAATAAATTTAAATAATAATTTAAAAAATATATATCTATTAATTATTATATTGCATTCAAAGTCAAACACAGACACATGCACAATCACCTCCCCCCCCCCCCCCCCCCCCCCCCCCCACAGACACATACATATACTCACAAACCACACACACACACTCTAGTTTTTCAGTCTAATCAAAGAGCCTCTTCTCTCTGATCTGAAAGACGACACTTTTGTTGCTCTTGGTGAATTCTCAGGATTTTACAAGACTATTGAAGAACAGTGAGTATGTTTTAAAGCTTTTACATCAGTGCAATTCATAGGCTTAAAGTTATATATATATAAATATATATATATGAATGAATCCAGACTATTTTTTTAAACTTGAATTAATTCTTGTCTGATAGCAATGACCTGCTCACTACTATCTCATGATGTGAGGGCACATTTGTAGCTCTTGTAAAGCAGCTTATGTTTAAAAACAGAAGTAATTCACATTTAACTTTATGGATGTTCAGGATTAACTGACTGAATGCTATGATATTGTAGTATTAGTTTCATTTTCATGTTTTTCCCTATGTAGCTTTCAAAACAATAGATTTCAACTGGTAAAAACCCTGAGAGACAAAACACACACACGCAATCTCACACACGCACACACACACACAATCTCACACACGCACACACACACTCACACGTACACACAATCTCTCTCTCACACACACACACATGCTCACTCACTCACTCACTCACTCACACACACACAATCTCACACATGCGCACACACACACACACTCACACACAATCTCTCTCACACACACACACACATGCTCACTCACTCACTCACTCACTCACTCACTCACACACACAATCTCACTCACTCACACACACAATCTCACACATGCACGCGCACGCACACACACACACAATCTCACACATGCGCACACACACACACTCAAACACACACACACACACACACACTCACACACACGTACACACAATCTCTCTCACACACACACACATGCTCACTCACTCACTCACTCACTCACTCACACACACACACAATCTCACACATGCGCACACACACACACTCACATACACACACACACACACACACTCACACACACGTACACACAATCTCTCTCACACACACACACACATGCTCACTCACTCACACACACAATCTCACACATGCATGCGCACGCACACACACACTCACACACACTCACTCACTCACTCACTCACACTCTCACTCAATCACACACACACACCAACACACTCACACAATCTTTCTCTCACACTCACGCGCACGTGCACACACACACATACACACTCAATCTCACACACACACACACACACACACTCACACAATCTTTCTCTCACACTCACGCGCACGTGCACACACACACACACAACAGGGTCAGAGCACAGGTCAGTGGATGGGTGGATGTCACTCCTGACAGCATGAACAGAGAGTGAGCTGAATCACACATTATTCACTCTCTCCACAAATAAAGAGAGTTTGATTGAGCAGAATCACATGAGCAAACGCGCTAAACACAAACATCTGGATCTTCAGTAACAAACACTGGCCTCCAGATGTCACTACATCTACAGCACATCCGCGAGGAGCTCTGAATGCCCTGAAGTCCAGCGCATTCAAAGGCATGAGTCAGCTATTTTACATGAACGCATGCGATTTATGATTCATTAGCTGCTATAGATCAATAACCAGAACAACAACAGTTAATTCTCCTGCAGTTCAGTGCTGGAAAGATAGAGAAGCCCAATTTAATTTTTTTTGGAAAGATTAACAAAAAGAAGTAAGGATTGTTGTTAATCTTGAAGATGCTGATTTCATGTTAAGCTGTTTCTCATTGAATGGTGATATTTAGAATTTATGTTTTATTCAATTATTATATTTGCTCAGTTTTGTATTTATAAAGTCAAATGGTTTGAGAAAAGACCTGAACTGACATGATGCATTTGGAAAGAGTATCTAACAAAATAAACTTGATCAATGTTTTTCTGTATTTTTTCCTTTTTTTCTTTCCATAAACACCTGACATGTTTGGTTACATGAACTCATGTTTGTACAATAAGCTTGTTTCTCAATAAAGAACTAGAAACAACATTTGCACTACAAACCAACGTTTACATTTTTGCATTTATCAGACGCTTTTATCCAAAGCGACTTGCATTGCATTCATTGCATTTATGTTTATGACACCCCAAATAATTGTACCCTGAAAAAGCTTCTGATCAGCTGTTCAGTCAGACAGAGAGTCACAGTCAGTCGATTATCTCGTCCCACGCCTCTCAGCTAATCATTACTGCTCTGAACAATCATTACACCACTAACTCTCTCTCTCTCTCGTAATCTCAGCTTGCTTTCACACCGCTGTCTCCCTCTGAAGAAGCATGGCTGTGGAAGAGGAGGCCGACAGACCCACATGGAGCAGGCAGATCGAGTTCACCCTGGCTGGGATCGGGTGCGCAGTGGGACTGGGGAACGTCTGGAGGTTCCCGTACCTGTGCTATAGGAGCGGTGGAGGTAAGACTCGTCACTCCTCTAATGCTCCTCATCACTCGTTCTTCACTCATTCCGTCACCTGCTGGAGTTTGGGTCGCCTCTAAGCTTTCCTGTGTGTCTAACAGTAGAGAGCAGCGCTTGCAACATCAGTGTTATGGGTTTGATTCCCAGGGAAAGCAAGAACTGATTAGAATGTCAATGTGTTTCTTGAATGCAATGATAAAAGCAGCTGATAAATGCAGGAGTGTAATTTAATAGTAAAGCTCTGCTGTTTGACAAAAAGTTTGTTTAATTTCATGCTAAATTTAATTTTCAAAGCATCTGCCAAGTGCATAAATGTAAATCTAAATGGCATGATTAGTTAACACTTAATATTCATCACTATTATTGACTGTTCTTCTTCTAGAGCTGCTGTTCAGCCAAACAAACTGTGTTTTTACTGTTTTCATGTGATCACTGTAAAGCTGCTTTGATACAATCTCTATTGTTAAAAATAAAGGTGAATCACACAGAGTGCAAACCAGCTGACCAGAATACCCTGAAACCGGTCTGAAGAAGTGGCTCTTTTAACATGTACCAGGGGATTTTAGGAAGATATTTCTTAATACACATTTGTATTGGACCGTTGCTTCGGAAAACTGGCTTATATGACAGCAGAGTTTGCTATCTTCTGTTGTTATTTAACAGTTTAATCTTTAGCTTTCAGACTGTAAAAGTTAGAATGATCACACATCCACACGTGAGGAGGAGAGAACGACATGCATGTTATCTGTAAAACAACAACATGACAATAGAATTCCTTCCCACGTTTAATCATAATCACTGTAATGATGTAGTACAAGAGAAAACATTGAGTTAAGCATTACATTTTGAAGCAGAAAGACTCTTGTAAAATTTATTCCGGTTATCTAACTTAAAAAAAATTATTTTTACTGTATTGGCCCAAATATACTTAAATTATTCACATCAATCTTACCTTTAAAAAATGTTTTTTGCATTATTGATCAAAAGCGACAGAATCTTTTGTAGTATTAAATAAATTCCTTTAGTATTTAAAATAAAAGCTGTTCTTTCTATTTATCAAAGGTAAAATGTAATAAAAAGAAAAGAAAAATAATAATTAAAATAAATTGTATCATGATTTACACAAATTGTTTAAAATTGTTTTTTTTTAAAGAAATCAATTCTATTCACCATGTTCACATTAAAATGATCAAAAGTGACAATAAAGACATTTTTAATTTCATGATTTCCACAAAAACATGAAGCAGTTTAACTGTTTTCAACACTGATTTTAATCATAAATGTTTGTTGAGTGTCAAATCACAAATCACAGGAATAAATGACACTTTACTATATATTCACATAGAAAACAGCTGTTTTACACTGATATAATATTACACTGTTTTACTGTATTTATCATCTAATAAATTCAGCTTTAATCACAGGAATAAATGACACTTTACTATATATTCACATAGAAAACAGCTGTTTTACACTGATATAATATTACACTGTTTTACTGTATTTATCATCTAATAAATTCAGCTTTAATCACAGGAATAAATGACACTTTACTATATATTCACATAGAAAACAGCTGTTTTACACTGATATAATATTACACTGTTTTACTGTATTTATCATCTAATAAATTCAGCTTTAATCACAGGAATAAATGACACTTTACTATATATTCACATAGAAAACAGCTGTTTTACACTGATATAATATTACACTGTTTTACTGTGTGCTTTTTGTTGTTTTGTTGTTCAAATAAACAAGACTTTGTGACTCCAAATCTTGTAATGGTGTTAATAAATGTTTTTAGCCAATAAGCCATGATATAATTCTGTTGCGTGTCAGTCGTGTCTTTGTCTACTTCCTGGTTCCTCCCGTGATTCTTCCAGTGTTTTTCCACTCACCTGTCAATCTCCTCATTAGTCTCGTCACTTGTGTCTTGTTCCCACATCATTAGAATGATGTAATATAATGTAATGATGCTGGATGTGGTCATCTTTCAGTGAACTGTTGTTGTGCTCAGGTGCGTTTCTGGTGCCGTACCTGCTCATGCTGGTGGTGCTGGGGATCCCGCTGCTGCACATGGAGCTGACGCTGGGCCAGTACCTGAGGAGGGGGCCCGTCCTGGCCCTCACCAAAGCCTGTCCCCTGCTGAAAGGTCACAGTGCATTAATGCATGCATAACAAGATTAGTTGCAGTGAACACAATGAAACAAGTCCTTCATTCATATAGACGTAATTGTCTCTGATAATAATTAGATGATATGAGAATATATTGTTCAATACCGACTAAAGGTTAGTAATCTGCAATCAATCTTTCCAGGTGTTGGCATGGCAACGGTGGCCATCTCCTTCATCATGTGTACATACTATAATATCATCATCACATGGGCGCTGTACTACTTGTTCAGCTCATTTCGAAGCGAGCTGCTCTGGCAAAACTGCAATAACACATGGAACACGGTCAACTGCACCGACCGGGTGACCAACAGCTCCTCCACCTCCACCGCCAGCCAGCAGTTCTTCAAGTGAGTTCATGCTGTTGAGGAAGATGCACAGTAGAGAGCGGCGCTTGCAACATCAAGGTCATGGGTTCGATTCCCAGGGAAAGCAAGATCTGATTAGAATGTCAATGTGTTTCTTGAATGATGATAAAAGCAGCTGATAAATGTAAACCAAAAGGGACTTAATAAAACTCAAAATAACCACTTTACATACAAAACAAAAGGTGTGCAAAACTAGAATGACAGTCCGACGGGATCAGCACAACATCAAACACATGTATGGACAACAACGGACTGAAGGGAACACTGGGTAGAGATACACAAGGGATGATTAGACACAGCTGACGACTGATTGATTGATGATTGATTATGAGACAGCTGGATGGAAAAACACTGGGAGATCATGTGAGGAAACAGGAAGTAGACAGAGACACGACACACACCCTCTTCTGCTTCACTGACTGATTTCACGACAAACCAAGTCGAAACACCTTATTTCCACAGATTGTTTCAGATATTGCCAAACTGTTCCCCCAGTGTTTGATATTTTTTTGCACAGCTCTTTTTATTGTTAGGATTATAAAAAGTTTTAAACGTCCAACAGCTCAGTGTCAAAAACGCTTGCATGATTGGTTAGTGAAGTGATGTTGACAGCAGTGTGTGTGTGTGTGTGTGTGTGTGTGTGTGTGTGTGTGTGTGTGTGTCAGTTTTAAGGTGCTGGAGAGGACCAGCGGTGTGGAGGAGACGGGCACTCTGAGATGGGAGCTCTTCCTCCTGCTGCTGCTGGCCTGGATCCTCGTCTACCTCTCCATCTTTAAAGGGGTCAAATCCACTGGGAAGGTACGGAATAAACAAACGGAGAACACAAGAGTCGTCGTGATGCGGTACGGAGTCTGAATGCAGCTAAAAGAATACTACGCATTACAAGTTACGTAATTCAGATTAACTGATCATAATCAGAAGTCATTAGTAAAGTAATGCTTTCATTTTAAATTCATACAGAAAATATTGGAGTTACTTTTTCTGGAAATTTGTTTTCTCTTTTATTGACTGACAGCTCTTCTGTCTTCATGTTGAGTAAAATTAGAAGTAAATACAGAGGCGTTGTGTGTGTGTGTAAACATACATATTATATATGTCACATACGTACATTATATAAACACAAATGTTATGGTAGATACGATTGTACAATACTAAAAAGAAAAACAAAAAGAAAAAACGAAACAAAAAAGTTAGTGTCTAAAAAAAAGTGATGCAAAATAAAATATTATTTTTCTTTTTAGTATTTTTTTTCAAGGTGTGTCAAAGAACACTATGGTATTATCATGTTACAATCTCCTGCAACCTGCCAATACGAGCATTACTGCAAGTTCAGCAAGAAAACACATCAATCATCGTCAAGCACTGCATTCATATTCTTGCATTACATTATTGTAATGACAGTTAAACTCACCTTCATTACACCGACCCTGCCCTTAATCCCCATCCTGTTTCTCCCAGATCTTCCATGTTTTGTAAGCTGGTGTGTGTGTGTGTGTGTCTGTGTGTCACAGGTTGTGTATTTCACCGCTCTGTTTCCATACGTGATTCTTCTGGCTCTGCTGATCAATAACGTGCAGCTGCCGGGAGCCATGGACGGCATCCGATTCTTCATCATTCCCGAGTGGGACAAGCTCCTTAACGTGGAGGTGGGGGATAACGGACAAATAGGGCTGATTAAATATTAAAATGATTTAGAATTAAAATGCATTTTATTTTGTAGTTAAAATGATTGGTTTGAAGCTGGAAAAGCAGTGCATTTGATACTTCTGTATTCAGCTCCTAGGATATAAAACTAAATAATGTACATTAATGAGGTTTTAGGGATTTTTGATGTGACTTCACTGAAAGAAATGATTGTCTAAACGTTTTTTTTAATTGTTTTTTTTATTAACAAATATTTCAAAAGCTTAACAGAGATTTCTATACATTTAAGGTTGTACTTTTTATTGTCCCCAATAACCCTTTCCGCCAAATAATTAAACATACATAAAGTAAATAAAGCATCAATTACATAATAATAATAATAATGACAGCTATGGTAATTAAATTACAGTAAATTACAGTATGGTTACATTTATAAATAACAAAAACAATTGAAAAAAACTAATAATAATAATAATTTAAAAAACTAAATGAATTAAAATAAATAAATAAATTAAAATTAAATAAATTAAAAGATATATACACACACACACACATTCTTCCTAACAAAATCATGGTCCGTACATAATTATAAAACCAACAACAATGATAGTGGTTTAAACCGGTCAGTTTTCCTCTAGTCTAGATTAATCACGTTGATCAATTAAGTGCGAGAGTCTTCATCTTCTAAAAATATATAATCATGGGTTGCCAAGTCTTATAAAAGTTTTGGATAGATCCTTTCATTAAATATTTAATTTTCTCTCATTTTAAATATTCCTAAACGTTTTTAAATGAAGAAACATTTACTCAGAAAAAAAATTTCTTCAAAATTCAGTGACTTTATGCTTTAAACAAGAACAACTATCTAGCAATTATCTTAATTCAAAGTTATTTTTATATCTCCATTGGCAGATTTAAGCAAAAACATTTTTGCATCTCAAGCAAATTTGTGTTGATTTAAGATTTTGGTTATTTGTAATGTGTGTGTGTGTGTGTGTGTGTGTGTGTGTGTGTTCAGGTGTGGATTAATGCAGCCGCTCAAATCTTTAACTCCATTGGGATTGGCTTCGGCTCGCTGATGGCGATGTCCAGCTACAACAACTTCAACAACAACATCCTCAAGTGAGAGATGACCAACCTGAATGATCACTAACAGCTCAAATGTGTGGTGTTGTAGAAATCACACCATCTCTAATCTATTCTAGAGTTATATAAAATACAGCAAATCTACTGAATTCCAGTGTATCGCTCTAGAGTCGAGACCAAAGATCATTGTGATGATGAATTTATTGCTCTAATGAACTTATACTGCCATATTTATTGTCTTATCATTAGGGCTCAATGTGCAGAGAGAAATAAAATACTTATGACGATTTTCACTGACATTGATGTAATCTGCTATGATAAAACGATGATATGATATCATAAAAATATGATTAGGTCCAATTCACCACGATTAACTAGTGACTTATTATCATGCATATCACTAGGATATTATAAAGCAGATTTTAATGCCTTATTCTGCATGCTCATTTTGTACATCCCTAACCCAACCCAATACCTACTTAACAGCTACATCACTAACTATTAATAAGCAGTAATATGATGCTTATTGAGGCAAAAGTTGTAGTTAATTGTGAAAATGAAAGTTGTGACCACTCAAATTCATCATTTTTGTATTCCTGTCACTATAGAGACACTCTGGCCATTTCCATCACTAATTCCTTGACTAGTATTTTTGCTGGATTTGTCATTTTTTCTGCATTTGGCTACATGTCGCACCTTCAGAACGTGCCGGTCAGTGAAATCGCAGTGGACGGTGGGTTATTTCAGTGTTGATTCCTTAACCTAGTTGTTATTAATATGTTTGCATCACAGAACTTCTGCTGTGTGTTGTCTCATGATTATCCTCCATGCAGGTCCAGGTCTGGTGTTCATGGTTTACCCACAAGCCTTTGTGACGATGCCCGTCGCTCCTCTGTGGGCCGTTCTCTTCTTCTTCATGTTGCTCTGCCTCGGCCTCGACAGTCAGGTATAATGACGACACTTCCTTTCTTGTAACGGGTGTGTTGGTGCGGGACGACCAAGGCACGGACAGCAGGGTTAAACCGAAAAATCTCTTTATTAAACAAAAACAAAAACACTTTATATATATATATATATATATATATATATATATAAAAACAAAAAGCACACACTTGTGTAAACCAGAAGTGAACTAGGAAACACGGAGAACACGATTAACATAAACAACAATTGACAAAGACAAAGGAACACATGAGGGCTTTTAAACACAAGATAACGAGGCACAGGTGACGAGACTAACAAGAGAGTGACTGACGTGACAGCCAATGAAAACGCGCACGCACACGTGTACGAAACAAACAACAACTGACAAAGACAAAGGAACACATGAGGGCTTTTATTCAGATAACGAGGAACACGTGACGAGACTAACGAGGGGAGTAACTGACGTCACAACTGACGGAGATTACAATGGGATCACACAAAAGGACTAATCCACAAAAGGACTTAACTAATCCATGCCTGGTTAATGTGGTCACTGTATTATAGTAATATGATGTTAAAGTGAGTTATTGTACAAGAAACAAGTTCACATGCTCTGTTTCATTTTCTTCAATGTTGCTTGTGATTTCCAGCAGTATTTGCTCCTGTTATTCTGTCAGTAAATAGATGATTAAACACTGCTTGTGAAATCGTTTGGGGTGAATCTCACAAAAGGTTTCAAGAACATACCCAGATCATACCGTATTTCAACCTCGATCAAATAAAATAATGCTACCAGCAATAATGCTATTATTTACATTAGGGATGCACGATAAATCAGTCATTTTAGTGTTATCGTTGTCAACCTTCGCTGATATATTAAAGCTGATAAATAATGTATTTCGTTCAACTGAGACACTTCAGATGTTCATCATGATGGATTGAATCGCTTGATAAAAGGAAAATACGGTTCAGATCAACATGTGCAGCTCCAGTCTGTCATATCAGCTCCTTGACATTATAACCAGAACATCATAATTGTGTGTTTGACTCGTGGATTTAATGGAGAGACTTTTGTTTTGTAATCAGACTCTCAAACATTATACACAAATTTGTATTCAAATTCATCAGCCAAACATTATGAATTATCGGTTATCGTATTGGTGCATCCCTAATTTAAATACATTTTGGAGTGAACTGAACCTGGACATGTCTTCATGAGGATTATATCGTGACTGAAACTGTTCCAGCTGTGATTTATAACTCATTAAACACCAGCTGTTCATTCACTGCTCGTCATGATAAAACATTAAGCAACACACGCAGGAATGTTTGCTGGAGCAATGCTGTTTGAATCATTTCACAGAAACCACAGCTAACACACTGTTAAACTTTACCTTCTGCTGTTGTGTAGTTTGCCATGGTGGAGGTGATGGTGACCAGTCTGTTGGACAGTTACAGTAAACCCATCCTGAAGATCCTCAAACGCAAGGAGTTTCTAGTGCTCGTCGTCTGCGGCACCGCCTTCCTTCTGGGCATCCCTCATGTCATGCAGGTCACATGATCACTTATTTCAGTTTAGCTGTCATACTAACATTAATGATGGATGCAGAATTGAGAAAGTGTGTTAGAGCGACACCGGTGGCCGTTCTGGGAACTGCAGCTGCTCTTATCGCTCGTGACGTTTATATGAATATGTGAATGTGAGCTGCACGCTTTCCTCTCAATAACACAATAAACACAAACATGAGGAAACATTTGTTCAGAAAGCATGTGATCATAAAGATGTGGATGTTTCATTAAAATCACACTGATAGTTTGATTTATAAAGTATATTTGAGACTATAGATTATATAGATCTGACTATGTGAGACTATAGATTGAGCGAATCCCTTTTCTTTGCATTGCAGTCCAGAACGTCTTTCTGTCTTTTCCTGAACATTGTATTAGCATTAGTTTCATTCAACAGAAGAGAAGCTCTCGCTTTCTTTTAATTTTCTCGGCAAAAATTTGTCCTTCACATAAAATTCGGACTTTCACAGACAACCTAGGAAGCCTAGTTTAGTTAAAAGCTTTTCATATATTTTCTCTGTTCCTCCTCCAGGGATGGGGGTTACAATAGTAACTGTTTTTTAACATTTCCACACATTTTGATTTCATTGCGTTAGTAATAAAACAAATTGACGTCAAGCACAACTATGCTTATGAAATATTTAATAAACTGCATTTTAAGAAAAGGGTCAATTTTCAAAGACCGGACATCTACTGCTTATTTTTCAAGCATGTTTAACCACAATTATGTTTCAAAAGGGCTTAATTAATGCATTAATTGTGATTTAATTGAAACTGTTCAGGTTGGGATCTACGTGTTCCAGCTGATGGATCATTACACAGCTATCGTCTCCATCATGTTCCTGGCATTTTTTGAGGTGTTTGGTGTTTGTTGGATCTATGGTGAGAGTGAAACATCTGATAGACGTTGTGTACGGTAATTATTTTTTCATGAAACAAAATTTCTTGGCTAACCTGAGCTCTGTTTTAATAGGTGTAAAGCGCCTGTCTAGTAATTTAATAGAGATGACAGGAAAAAGACCCAATATTTTCTTCAGGATCTGCTGGTGGGTCATTTGTCCGGTTTTGATAACTGTGAGTGACAAGATGGTAGGTTTGAAATCCCGTAATGGATTGGCACTGGAGTTGAAAGGTATTTCTGTGTCTCCAGGTTATCCTGGTGTTTACAGTGATTCAGTTTAAACCTGCTCGTTACGAGGGTTACGTCTACCCACCGTGGGCGCAGGCTGTTGGTTGGCTCATCGCGTTGGCGTCCATCATCTGGATTCCTCTAGGAGCCGCGCACACGCTCTGGGTTCTGCCCGGATCCTTCGCTCAGGTACTGTACAGTTTCTCCGTTTATGCTTCGAAAGGGAAATTGTCACGGTTGTAGGGATGAGGAAAGGCACAGAGGCACAGGAAGTATTCTTTAATAATGAAATATAAACAAAAACACTTTAAATTGAAACAAACAAAGAGCACTTCTTGTGCAAAATGTTAGAGGAAATAACGAGGATGAGGAAAACACAACATACTATTGATAAGAGACTGAAGGAAACACAGGGTTGATAAACACAAGGGCTGATGAGGGAACAAGACACAGGTGACGAGACTAATGAGGAGATTGATAGGTGAGTGGAAAAACACTGGGAGAATCACGGGAGGAACCCGGAAGTAGACAAAGACACGACTGACATGCAACAGAAATATATCATGGCTTATTGGCTGGACACATTTATTTACACAATTACAAAATTTGAAAGTTACAAAGTCTTGTGTATTTGAACAAAAAAAAAAATACACAGAGTAAAACACTTTAATATTATATCAGTGCAAAACAGCTATTTTCTATGTGAATATATAGTAAAGTGTCATTTATTCCTGTGATTAAAGCTGAATTTATTGATGATAAATACAGTAAAACAGTGTAATATTATATCAGTGCAAAACAGCTGTTTTTTATGTGAATATATAGTAAAGTGTCATTTATTCCTGTGATTAAAGCTGAATTTATTGATGATAAATACAGTAAAACAGTGTAATATTATATCAGTGCAAAACAGCTGTTTTTTATGTGAATATATAGTAAAGTGTCATTTATTCCTGTGATTAAAGCTGAATTTATTAGATGATAAATACAGTAAAACAGTGTAATATTATATCAGTGCAAAACAGCTGTTTTCTATGTGAATATATAGTAGTGTCATTTATTCCTGTGATTAAAGCTGAATTTATTAGATGATAAATACAGTAAAACAGTGTAATATTATATCAGTGTAAAACAGCTGTTTTCTATGTGAATATATAGTAAAGTGTCATTTATTCCTGTGATTAAAGCTGAATTTATTAGATGATAAATACAGTAAAACAGTGTAATATTATATCAGTGCAAAACAGCTGTTTTCTATGTGAATATATAGTAGTGTCATTTATTCTTGTGATTAAAGCTGAATTTATTAGATGATAAATACAGTAAAACAGTGTAATATTATATCAGTGCAAAACAGCTGTTTTTTATGTGAATATATAGTAAAGTGTCATTTATTCCTGTGATTAAAGCTGAATTTATTAGATGATAAATACAGTAAAACAGTGTAATATTATATCAGTGCAAAACAGCTGTTTTCTATGTGAATATATAGTAGTGTCATTTATTCCTGTGATTAAAGCTGAATTTATTAGATGATAAATACAGTAAAACAGTGTAATATTATATCAGTGTAAAACAGCTGTTTTATGTCAGTAAGCAAGAGTCACAGGATTCATAAGCAAATGTTGGTTTATTGATGGAATGAATAGTGAGAACAATGTCCAGAAGCAGGCGGCGCAGGGACACAATGGGCAGGTGACAGATGGTGCAGTGCAGTGTAGTCCAAAGGTGCGAAGCGTGGAGAGTGGACACGGAACAGCAGACCGGAACACGCTGACAGAGACGGGGATGATGACGATGACGCTGACACTGACACGGAACACCGGAAGACGCTGACACAGAGGATGAGACGCTGGAGCAGTTGAACACAGGAACGGTCGGCGTGGAACATGGAAGACAACGACTCGACAACAAGGGAGTGGTGAGCGGGCACTAAGTAGGCACAAGGAGATAGGGATCAGGTGTGTGATGATGAGTGATGGTGGCAGTGATCAGTAACCACGCCTCCCACATTCACCACGCATGCATACACAGGCAGTAATAGGAGACAATGAATCTGCGAACCGTGACAGTACCCCCCCCCCTTAGGAGCGTCTCTCGACGCTCCCAGGGGCACTTACCTGTCGATTGTAGTCATCAATAAGGGAGTGATCCAATATGTCTCTAGCAGGTACCCAACTTCTCTCCTCCGGGCCGTAACCTTCCCAGTCCACCAAGTACTGGAATCCGCGTCCCCTCCGTCTCGAATCCAGAATACGGTTTACCGAATAGGTAGGTTCCCCATCTACGAGACGCGGCGGTGGGGGAACCGGGGTGGGCGGATTAATGCGAGAACGAAAAACAGGTTTTATTTTGGAAACATGAAAGGCGGCATGAATCCTCCCGTACGCTGGAGGCAATTTGAGGCGGACTGTCACCGGGCTAATGATCTTGGTGACAGGGAACGGGCCAATAAATTTGGGGGCAAGTTTATTACATACGGAGCGGAGAGGAATGTCCTTGGAAGAAAGCCACACTTTTTGACCCACGACGTAGACGGGAGGCTTCGACCGGTGGCGATCGGCCTGGGCCTTGGTGCGCGCTCCCACCTGCAGTAGAGTCTCGCGGGCTCTACTCCAAGTGCGATGACACCTCTGGATGAAGGCGTGGGCGGAGGGGACCGCGACTTCGGATTCCAGACTGGGAAAGATAGGTGGCTGGTACCCTAGACTACACTCAAATGGCGACAGGCCCGTGGATGACACTGGTAACGAGTTATGTGCGTACTCAACCCACGGGAGCTGTTGACTCCAGGAAGCGGGATTCTGTGACACCGTACACCGCAAGCACCTCTCGAGGTCTTGATTGGCTCGTTCGGTCTGGCCGTTGCTCTGGGGATGGAAACCCGAAGACAGACTAACACTCACTCCCAGTAATCTACAAAACTCTCTCCAGAATTTGGATATAAATTGGGGCCCTCTGTCAGAGACCACGTCTGTCGGGAGGCCATGAATGCGAAAGACATGTTCAATGACAGACGCCGCTGTCTCCTTAGCAGAAGGTAATTTGGGTAAGGGTATGAAATGAGCTGCATTCGAGAACCGGTCCACTACGGTCAAAACAACCGTGTTCCCCTGGGAGGGTGGGAGGGCGGTGACAAAATCTAGAGCGATATGGGACCAGGGTCTCGAAGGCACCGACAACGGCTGGAGCAACCCATCTGGAGAGCGATTGGAAGTCTTACCCTGGGCACAGTCGGAACAAGCCAACACAAAATCCCGGACGTCGTGGGCCATCCTTGGCCACCAGAATCGCTGTTTGACTAAAAAGTTAGTGCGAGTGACCCCTGGGTGACAGGCTATTTTGGAACAGTGATCCCATCGGATGACCTCGGATCTGACTTCCTCCGGCACAAATAATCGACCTGGTGGACCCCCGGGCGGAGGCGTTACCCCTTCTAAGGCCGATTTGACCTTCGCTTCGACCTCCCATACAAGTGTGGAGACAATGAGTCTCTCGGGAAAAATGCACTCGGGAGTGGACGGGCGGTCGGATCGATCAAAAACACGCGATAAAGCATCGGGTTTGATGTTCTTAGAACCCGGGCGGTAAGATAGCAAAAAGTCAAAACGTCCGAAAAAAAGGGCCCACCGAGCCTGCCTGGAGTTTAGTCTTTTGGCTGTTCTGATGTATTCCAAATTCTTGTGATCAGTCCAAACTAGAAAGGGCACCCCTGACCCCTCTAACCAATGACGCCACTCTTCCAAAGCTAGTTTGACTGCCAACAACTCCCGGTTACCAATGTCATAATTTCGTTCCGCTGGGGACAAACGATGGGAAAAAAACGCGCAAGGGTGCATCTTATCGTCTGAGGGAGAGCGCTGGGAGAGAACCGCACCTACCCCCACCTCTGATGCGTCGACCTCCACCACGAACTGACGTGTGGGATCAGGGGCGATCAGGATGGGAGCCGAAACGAAGCGGCTCTTGAGTTTGGAAAACGCCGCTTCGGCGGCGTCGCACCACCTGAACGTCGTTCTGGGAGAGGTCAAGGCTGTCAGAGGAGCGGCTAGTTGGCTGAAGTTGCGAATGAAACGTCGATAGAAGTTGGCGAACCCCAGGAACCTCAACAGGGCCTTGCGAGAGTCCGGGGTTGGCCACTCTATCACAGCCTTAACCTTGTCGGGATCCATGCACACTCCCTCCGACGAGATGATGTAACCTAGGAAAGGAACAGACTGTGCATGAAAAACGCATTTCTCCGCCTTGACAAAAAGCCCATTCAGAAGTAACCGTTGGAGCACTCGCCGGACGTGTTGAACGTGTTCCTGGAGAGACGAGGAAAATATCAGTATGTCATCCAGGTAAACATACGTGAACTGATCAATCATGTCTCTCAACACGTCATTGACGAGTGCTTGGAAGACAGCTGGGGAGTTGGACAGCCCAAAAGGCATGACCAAGTATTCAAAATGGCCCCTAGGGGTATTAAATGCTGTCTTCCATTCATCCCCCTCTCTTATGCGAACCAAATGATAAGCGTTCCTTAAATCCAGTTTTGTGAAGATGGATGCTCCCTGCAACCTCTCGAAGGCAGAAGACATCAACGGTAAAGGATAGGTATTCTTCACCGTGATGTTGTTCAGGCCCCGGTAGTCAATGCAAGGTCGCAGGGATCCATCCTTCTTCCCCACAAAAAAGAATCCCGCCCCCGCTGGAGAAGAGGGGCGGATGAACAATGTCCAGAAGCAGGCGGCGCAGGGACACAATGGGCAGGTGACAGATGGTGCAGTGCAGTGTAGTCCAAAGGTGCGAAGCGTGGAGAGTGGACACGGAACAGCAGACCGGAACACGCTGACAGAGACGGGGATGATGACGATGACGCTGACACTGACACGGAACACCGGAAGACGCTGACACAGAGGATGAGACGCTGGAGCAGTGGAACACAGGAACGGTCGGCGTGGAACATGGAAGACAACGACTCGACAACAAGGGAGTGGTGAGCGGGCACTAAGTAGGCACAAGGAGATAGGGATCAGGTGTGTGATGATGAGTGATGGTGGCAGTGATCAGTAACCACGCCTCCCACATTCACCACGCATGCATACACAGGCAGTAATAGGAGACAATGAATCTGCGAACCGTGACAGTTTTATATGTGAATATATAGTAGTGTCATTTATTCCTGTGATTAAAGCTGAATTTATTAGATGATAAATACAGTAAAACAGTGTAATATTATATCAGTGTAAAACAGCTGTTTTATATGTGAATATATAGTAAAGTGTCATTTATTCCTGTGATTAAAGCTGAATTTATTAGATGATAAATACAGTAAAACAGTGTAATATTATATCAGTGTAAAACAGCTGTTTTCTATGTGAATATATAGTAAAGTGTCATTTATTCCTGTGATTAAAGCTGAATTTATTAGATGATAAATACAGTAAAACAGTGTAATATTATATCAGTGTAAAACAGCTGTTTTCTATGTGAATATATAGTAAAGTGTCATTTATTCCTGTGATTAAAGCTGAATTTATTAGATGATAAATACAGTAAAACAGTGTAATATTATATCAGTGTAAAACAGCTGTTTTCTATGTGAATATATAGTAAAGTGTCATTTATTCCTGTGATTAAAGCTGAATTTTCAGCATCATCACATTATTTTACATCATTCTAATATGATGATTTGATGCTCAACAAACATTTATTATTATAATCAGTGTTGAAAACCATTAAACTGCTTCATATTTGGAAATCATGAAATTATAAATGTCTTTACTGTCACTTTTGATCAATTTAATGTGAAAATGGTGAATAGAATTTTTTAGAATTTTTTTTTTTTGGTGTAAATCATGATACAATTTATTTTCATTATTATTTTATTTTTTACATTTTATCTTTGAATAGAAAGAACAGCATTTATTGGAAATGCTAAAGACATTTATTTAATACTACAAAGATTCTGTCGTTTTTGATCAATAATGCAAAAAAATCTTTTTCAATGTGAATAAGTTTGATAAGAATAGTTTAAGTATATTTAAGTATATACAGTAAAAAAAAAATCATTTACAAATTTTTTTTTTAAGTTAGATAATAGGAATACATTTTACAAGAGTCTTTCTACAAAACTTCATCGTTAACTCAATGTTTTCTCTAAAATTATTAGAAATTTGTAAGTAAAAATAGTTTCAAAGTAAATCCTACACCATTTCTTTCCTTCTGGAAAATATTTGAAATGATTGTACTGGAGAAGATTCAGATTTGTGCTTCTCTTTTGTTCCAGAAATTAAAACAGTCCATCACACCATTTTCTCTGGACGAGGACTCAAAGAGCCCGTATTACCAGCAGAAAGACGCCATCATGGAGGAGATTCCCAACATCGCCATCATCAGCTCTGATAAACCAATCCAGACAAACTTATGAACTGCTATTCCTGAACCTCTGGATTGCTGGAAACCAGACGGAGCAAAAGCTGTGAATTATTTCCTGGATCAGTGAAGATCTAACTCATATATTTCCCAAATGTTAGTTTCAGCAAATATATTAATCTCAACTATCTCCATATCAAGATGCAGAAGCAAGATTGCTTATGGACATGTAAAATATGATGTGATCATCAAAATTCAAATTGCAGAATGAAATATCGAATCCAGGAAGAGATGAAGTTTTGTTGAAATATTGGGTGGAAGAAGAGCACCGGGGTAACAAGCGCCTTTGGTTTTATTTTCATCTAAAATACTAGACGGAACAACAACATACAGGCTTTCCTGTGAGTCAAACAGTAGAGAGCAGCGCTTGCAACATCAAGGTCATGGGTTCGATTCCCAGGGAAAGCAAGAACTGATTAGAATGTCAATGTGTTTCTTGAATGCGATGCAAGTCGCTTCGGATAAAAGCGTCTGATAAATGCATGAATGAAATAAAAACTTACTGCAACACTTTCCAAATCATCAGAGTTTCAAGATGCACATGGAAATTCGGCTGATTCTTGATCGCCGACAGTTGATTCTGCGCTAATTTGATCTGATTGTAGATTTAAATAGCAAATGAGAATTGTACTGTATTTTGAGACAATAATGATTTTCTTAATGAATTTCTTCGTTCAAGCTAATTAAAGCAACAGTTTAAAATTAAATTACAGCAAAAATATGTTATTTGGGAGACAATAATTAACAGCTGGCTGACTTTTCCATTTGCAGATTCAGATGGTAAATATCATCTTAAGTTGGAGATAATCACATATATTTATGTAAAGAATATCATGTTACTGTAAATCTATAGTAAATTATGAGATCTGCTTTAAGAATATATATATATAAATTTTGTTTCTGTATATTTATTGAACAAAAATGAATTATTTTATCAAAATAAACAAAATAGTTCAAACTTTGTTAAATACAATCTTTCCTGTGTGTCTAACTGTAGAGAGCAGCGCTTGCAACATCAAGGTCATGGGTTTGATTCCCAGGGAAAGCAAGAACTGATTAGAATATCAATGTGTGTCTTGAATGCAATGATAAAAACGTCTGATAAATGCAGGAATGTAAGTATAAAAACATTTAAATGTTGATAAAAAAAATAATGCATGAAGCGAGAACAGAATTCTATTGATATATTATATCTTCAGACGTTCATTTGATGAAATTCTGAGGGCTGAGTTTTGTGAAATTGACCAAAAACACTGGCGGGGAAAGAGTTAACATCTAAAGTTTGGCTGAGATTCCTGAACTTTCCAAGATCCTTCCTGGAAAAACAAGGACTTTTAAAGTTAGGCAAAACATTGATTGTAATGGAATCTCGGGTGGATTTCATTCAAATGAACGTCTTCAGTTTCAGAGACAAAGGCATGAAAAAGAAGGTGAGAGTCATGTCTTGAGCCCATTGTGTTTTATTCTCATTATCAGGTGTTTTGTAACCGTTACAGGTCCGTGTGAGACCCCCCCCCCTCCCCCCCCTCTCGGGGTCCAGCCGATGAACTTCAAACCGCTGGCCCTTTACAGCAATCCAACCTTAGTTTGTACATCTTCTGTTTTTAAAAGCTGACATTCATGCAAATTCATAATTAATTCATGCTACAAACCAAATAGTGTTAACATTGGCAAGAGT